>RJWM01003297.1:0-115345 GCA_004363535.1 Dasyprocta punctata | reverse complement strand
TAGTTACCAAACTATTGATAGATTTCAAACCAAGGGCAACCAGACTATTCTTCACTTAAAAGGATAAAACAGTTATTTTAAATGATCTATTTCTACATCCTCGAATTTTCATCATTTAAGTGAAAATGCCCATATGGCCACAGTGCTGCCATTTTCCTCCAAACACTTTGTTCTTGTGAAGTGACTAAAAAATATTGCTTATAGCTCTACTTGTATGGGATGATTTCAGAGACTTCAATCCATAAATTTACTTTGCAGTCAAAAACCAACTGGCAGAATCTCCATGCAGAAAATGTCTCTGCTCTCTGGTATTATCAGGTTCAATCTCATTATTAAATGGTGATGCAGATCATAATGTTTAATGGGTAAAATGCTGGGCACCATCTGTTGGTGGGTTGGATACCTACACTGGTGATTGATTGGACCAGATACAGTTGTGAAAATCCAAAACAAGGTCCTCTGGTATTTAAGTTATGCCAACTGGCTACCATATGGTAGGCATAGTAAGAATCAGAAACTAAATAGCAGCACTATATTTTGTATTCCTGGTCTAGAGGCCTGTTTTTTCATTTTCTTTTGTTTGATCTTCTTTGTAAACAGCAGGGTCACAGAGTAAGCTAATTGTATTTTATTTCCCTTGGCTTAGCAAGATGAGTGTCCTCAAATAAATCAATAGGCTGGATGCTGATGATTGTGCCATCTTCACACATAAGAGCTATGCAAGCACTTCTGCAGTCTCTCTCAGTTTCTGAGGAAAGGTGCATTGCAGTACAGGATAAGGAATCAAGTCAAGGAAAACAGATGACTTTTCCTCAGGAGAACAACAGTGCATGTGTTAGCTCCAGCTTGCCTGATTAGTAGGAGTTATTGACAGACATCTGTGATAAGTAAGAAGAGAAATAATTTCCTTAATTGAGGTAGTGGATTTAGCACTGTTTAAAAAGAATCACCTTTCTTTTTAAAAAACAAGGTGAACCTAACAAGCCTCTCTTCCCTTGTGCCCTCTTTCTTAAACAACCCAACCCTACTGAACATTTCATGTTTATTTTCATCCCAAACTGTCAAATATCTGAAACATTCAATGTGTTATATACAGGACAGACTCCAAGCTTTTCTTTTGGGGCAGAGATAAATGAAACATGCCCTTGCCTCTAAGAAATTTAGAATCTGCCATCATCTAGCTACTCAGTTGTTTCAATTGTGAGCTGGAAAACTGAAGGAAATGACTCCAGAATTTTGAGGTAGGCATTTCTATTTTTAAGAAGTTACAGTGGAAACCTGGGTCATGGACTCCAAACTCTAGTTTTATACATTTCTGGTACCTTCTCCTCACCTCCTAGTGTTCCCTGAACTTGAGCATTTGCTGGAACTAGAGAAACATGATCTTTTCCTAAATGCAGAAGACAGACTTAAAACTTCTTTCAAAGAACCCAGTCTGGAATGGAACCAGATAAAATCTGATTTTTTAGTTACAGAATAATCTGAAACTCTAAGGTAATCTTTAGTGTCACCAAAGTTGAGTTGTCACTTAATAACATGTTTGCCCAAAGGGAGAACTCAGCTCAGACCTGCTATAGTTATGTTTCTGACCCATAGAAATCATAAGAAAATAAATGGATATTGTTGTAAACCTCCAGTTTGTGTGACTTGCCAGAGCAGTGATTTTTTTAAAACCTAATGCATCATTAATACCATTATATTAAGAACTAATTAAAAATTTTTAAAATGTTACTTGTTAAGCTTCAAGTATTTTCAAAGAATTATCATAGATTATTTAAATCCATGATTCACCTCTTCCTGGTGTCTTTTTGGAGTTGTACCCTTCTTAGTTTCCATGGTGTTTTTAAACTCCTCTGCAGAAGGATACATCTATTTGTTTATGGATTCCCTCATCAAATATTTACTGTGTATTAGCTATGTGCTGGGCATTCAATTGAGCATTTAGAGATAAAATCAGTCTCTGAAATGGTCACTTCACATCAGGAACTCACAGACGTGAAACGGGATCATTGTGTACAGTTCAAATGTGCAAATTATAGGTGGTCACAGAGGACACTGGAATGGAAGCAGGTAGCATTTAATTTGGTGAATTTGCCATGGTCAGGAGCCTGGCTCTCAACCCAGTAGAATCATAAACCTGATTGTAATGGCTCACTGCGGAGAGAGTGTCTCAGAGTTGGACTTGTATTAACCAAGTTCATTATGACTGCTTTATATTAATACAAATCCAATTAGGGCCCATTAAAATGCAGTAATCATGACAGCTCCAAAACTGAATCGAAAGCTCAAATCAGTGCCTTATGTGCCTGCAGGCGAGTACATGGAGTGCAAAATTATAATAATCAGGGTGACCATCTATTAATTTACAATAAAGAATTAAACTGTCAAGTTGACTGGTCTGACCAACACATTGGCTCTGTAGATAACAAAATTGGGAGCCAGATTGTGGCATCAGGATGGGTTTAAAAGGAGTACTTTGCTAAAATAGCCTGACAGACTCTCACTCGCAGCAGGGATGACCTTACTGAGGAAAAAGAAGCACTTGCCCAGCCAAGATTTTCTCTACCCTTGAGTATCCTTGGACAGCCTGGCCAACTCTGTCTTTTGTTATAGTTCCACACCCAACCACCTGTTTCACACTGTGTTTCTATAACCAAGTAAATAGAGATTATGATGTTTTCAATGAATTATTTCTATCATATTTTAGTTCTCCTTTCAAGTTATTTCTGAGTCACCTTCTTCTAAATTTAAGATATTCCTATACTTTTTATTCACACATTACAGACTGTCATCTAGGCTTGTGTTCACAGGGGATTTAGTAATCAATACAATGTGGTAAGTACTGAAACAGAAGTGTTCAAAGTCCCATCCTATAGGAACTCAGGCCAAGAAGAAATAATGTTCACTGAATTCGTATTGTGACAGGGATTCTACATGTATTATCTCACACAATCCTATAATAACCCCATCATATAGGAACTGGAGATTAAGGAACTTGGCCAGGGTTACAAAGAAAGTAGGATGCAGGACCAGGATTTAAGCCCAAGCCATCTGAGCCCCGAGCTTATGTTCTTAACTGCTGTGCTCTGTTGACTTCCCTGAGTCCTTTGGATCTTATGCCCACTCTGAAGACTGGAGATATTTCTCAGTCTGGACACAGATGCAGAAAATAGAAACTGCTCTATTGTTTTAAAGAAAAAAGGCTGTAATGTAGGAACTGGGTACTTATGAACTCATTAGGAGATCTGGAGGAGCAGAGTCTAAGACTGGTCTGCCCAATGAGCTGCCACTTCTACTTCAATAAGAAAAATGAGGATTCAATATGCTTCCCTTGAAACTGTCTTACATTCTGGAACAAACCACCAGTGTTTTGCCTCTCAGTGTTTGTAATCCTACTTCCTAAGCACCACAGATAAATAACAATTAGTAAAATAAAAATCTTCCCAATGATTGCCAAGAGAAAGCAGAAACACTATCCTGTCCTGATTTTTACCTTCTAAATTTACCTTAAGAATATCTGATTGGCTAACCTAAATAATACCTGTGTCCTGAACATCAGGGAAACTAGAAAATGTCATCATTAGTTTTCCCAACTATTACAATTCAGAAGCCCATGTATATTAGTCAGACTTAAATTACTATAATGAAATACCCAACACCGACTGCTTTTAATGAAAAATGATTGATTTATTCCCATAGTTTTGACAGTTCAAGGGCAAGGAACTTGCATCAGCTCAGTTCTGATGAAGGTTCCGTGGCATATGGTGAATAGTGAAGCATATACAGAAGTAGGCAAGTGATTACATCTCTAACCAGGAACAGAGAGAAAGACACCGAGGCTGTACAATCCCTTCTAAGGCCACAACTCCAATGACCTTAGGGCCTTCCACTAGATCTCATCTCCCAGAGATTCTACCACCACCTAATAGTAAGTGCCATCCTGGACCAAGCCTTTAATTGTAATAGACCCTTGGAAAGTCACAAACCATGTTTAAACCACAGCACCATGTTAGAAGGAAAGTGAAAGGGGTGCTGGGCACTAATTCTCTTCCTACTGAAGTGATGCTCAAGTCTCAGAGATTGAAGTGCCCAGTGTTGCACCAGGAAAAGTAGGGTTGGCTAGGCTGTCTTCAGACTTCCACACTTCAAGATCTGTGTTCATGATGGTCCTTTTCAAGGCTAATTCAGCACAGCTGAAGAAGGAGCATTTATACCATTTCAAACTTCATACGACAGTGAAAAATCTGGGGAAAGTGATCCACTCTCCCATCCAGATGGCAGTGGATGCCCCTCTGGTCCTTGACTTGATTTTCTCACTGGTACATGGTTTTGATGGGACAGTGGTTTTGAATGAATAACTTTCTCTAAAGTGATAACTGAGCAGGCAAACACTGTGCTTGGGGGGAAAAGATGAGAAATACTAATGCAAGGAAGTACTAAAGGATACTTGAAACTTGGAGGTTCAGATATCGCTGTTCTCATGAATGTAACTTGATTCATTTCTTAAAAAATAGAGGTGAACACAATATTAAAGGAAGATGCTAGCTCAAAAATATGGATGGATTTTCTGTCATTCTGATTAATAAGCATCCAGTGTATGGAAATAGACAAATTCTGTGGAAATGATAATAGTTTGGAGTTGTTAATCTTTTTCTTCGCTTACCCTTGGAACTCTCCAGAATAAAAGCTAGCTCTATTCTGTTCTTAGAAACTTTATTGATTGTCAACAAAGATAAAATTCAGGGTTTCAGAAATGCTGGAACTGGGGAATCTGAGAAGCAGGATGAGCTGCTGCTGTGGATCACTGGCTGAGATGAGAAATAATTCAGCTATGTGTGTGCACCTGTCCTTGCTGCCTGCTGAGTTGGGGAGCCTCTGGTGGTCTGAGGGTTTCAGAAAGTGTCTTTTGTGTCTTTATACAAGCTCTTTCTCTCTGGTAAGCAAACAAAAGGGAGAATGTGAAAAGTGACTCAAGGTCTAAATGCTACTTCTGGCACCCAGGAATCAGGAAACTCCTTTGAAAACTATAGTTTAGGAATTCTGACATTTCCATTTTTCTTGCATTTGCCATGTGTCCTCATTTTGTGTGTTAATCCATGCAGAGAATTTTGAGCATAACATAGTAGCTAGAAGTCTAGACTCTGGTATCAAATTACCTTTATTCAAAATCTTCTTTGGCTTCTTATTATCTGTATGACTTTAGGTAAGTGACTCGGTTTCTCTGTTCTTCAAGCTGTTTGTCTGTAAAGTGGCCCATAGTAGAGGCAGGTACACACCATACTGTGGGGCCACGAACCACTGAGCAGCCGATTCTGCAGTAGAGAAGGAAACAGGCATCCTACATGCAGGACTAACATTGGCAGAGGCTCTTGAAGAGTGAGTGTTCCAGACAAATACAGGGTAGGCAGAGGACTTTCCAGGTAAGGGAACAGTCTGTGCAAAGTCATCTTGCCATGAAAGCATCAGATGGCCAGCAACTGGCTGGTCGTTTGGCACCATCTGTTGTTGGGGAAAGTGATGGTCAAGAGGCTGTAAACAAGGTCCAAAGCCAAACTGAGAAAGACCTGTGCACTCGTCCAGAGGCAATTTGGGTTTTATTCTCTAAGCAAAAGCCACTTTGGTTTTAATCCGTGGAAAAACAGCCTCAAAATTGCATTTTAGAGCAATAGATCATATGGCAACGAAAAAAGAGTTTAAAAGATAGTAGCTGGGCTCTAGGGAGTACAGTTCAGGCCATCTTATTGTTACAGAGGTTAGAACTAAGAGCAGGGCACCCTCAAAAATTGGCATCTGATTGCTGCCACACGACAGAGTAATGGTATCTGGGGGTGACTGGAGACCATCATCTGGTGCTATTGGAATCTTGGTGTGCTGTCTGTATTTGAGGCAGGAATATGGGAGGGAAAGTAGGGTTGGATAATAAAAGAATAAATTAAGAGATGATTATGTTGAGCTTGAGAGCCCTATTGGCTGTGCAGGTAGAGGATGTTTAGGTAAATTGCTCCACAAGCAGTTGGGGATGACGGTGATATCCTTGTGCCATTAGGTCTTTCCTGTCTTTCCCAGTATTACCAATAAATCTTTCCCTACTCTGGACCTCAGTTAAACATTATTCTCAGCCAGCCTAAGATAAAAATCAGGGCTGTCTTAAACTTTTCTCCTGTATTATTCTTTGGTACAGAAGCATCCAACAACCATTTATTTAGGCCCAGGGACCATAAGGAATTATGCTTCCTCTTGCCTTAGCTTGAGCTCCTGAAGGGTCTAGCTGATCCATGTGACTCCTGGTATATTCCATTGGGCTTGATCATAAGGGTTGATCCCAGGTGGGAGAATATAGTTTTTGGTCCCTTCAGCATAAGGCACTACAGTAGGAAGTACACGCTAAGAAAAAATGTCGTCAAGTCCCAAATGTGGCGTGTCTTCTAGCTGCTACTGCGTGACCCTGAACCCACAGAGCCCCATCTAACTAGATTGTTAGATTAAATATAGGATGCTCAAGAAAGTTTGAATTTCTGGTAAATGCTGAATAATCTTTATGTACAAATGTGTTCTAAATATTACTTGGGACAAACATACTATAAATGACTCATTGTTTCTCTGAAATGCACATTTAACTTGAGCATTTTGAATTTTTACTTAATAAATATAGCTACCCTGAATTTAAGCCACCATGCCCAGCTTCTTACTAAGCCCCATATCCTGAGGTTCCTCACAGTAAGTGTCACAGTCTGCGGGCCAAACATTTAACATGTGGGCTTTTGAGGAATACCTAACTTGACATCAAAATATAGCCAAGAAAAATTTGGATTCGTTTTCATAGCAGCCATTCAAGAAACAAGCCAAAAGAAATATGCATTGTTTATCTCTTTTAGAAAGAATTAGTGAATACTTTCATCTGCTTGAGGATTCAGGAACATGAACTGAATCTTTTATTATTTATTTTAACTTTTGCCATCTAAACAACCTGAGCTTAGAGCAAGGAAGAGAGGTGACCTATGTCAATATCTGAAATGCATACATCTGTTTTGCTGATTCACAAGAATCTTAGGGGCTTATTGATGGTATCTGGAAATAGCTCTTGAAGCCAGTTGTGCAATCAGATGTGTCTCTTCCTGTACCTCAAAGTCTCTAAAGACACAGACATTGCATAACCTGGTGCCACAACCTGCTGGGGATAGGCAGAGGTTCTTGTTGCTTCCTCCTGTGTTCTTTCCATTGGGAATGGAAAAGGGCTGTTTGTCATCCTCTCCTGGGGTTGAACTTTTCTGCACCTAGAGATACCAAATCCTTTCTGATCAGACCAGTGGCACCAAGAAGTACCACTTCTCCTCCCTTGTAGCTTTCTATACATTTTTTACTGTATTCTTTGTACTTTGTACTGCAAAAACGTACTAGTAAAAAGATCAAAAAGAAACAGAAGTTGGGAGAACTTTTTGAGTTACACTGTAAAAACAAAAATAAAAAAGAACAACAAAAAATAATTGGACCTAGTCTACCAGGATGAAAGGACTGCCCAATACTGCTGACAATTCATTATGAAGTTAGATTACTAAGATCATAATTTTGACACCCTCTACCCACATCTGTGTCTGTCTTGCGAGTTCCTTTACCATGCATTTGTGACTACACAGAAGGTAATTAAACACACTTAAAGGTGTCCCAACGACTTTTCCATCACTTTTCCCACTGCATCAATGGAAGGCCACTCACAAAAATTCTCTTATCATGTTTTGGTATAATTTCAAAGGGAAAAGTTTGCTTGGCTCCTTCCTTCCTTCTTCCTTCCTTCCTTCCTTTCCTCCTTCCTTCCTTCCTTCCATCTTTTCTATCTCTGTCTCTATCTCTATCTCTATCTCTACCTCTGTCTCTGTCTCTGTTTCTGTCTCTGTCTCTGTCTCTGTCTCTGTCCCTATCTCTCTTTCTTTTGAGACAGTCTCACAATGTAGCCCAGGCTCATCTTGAACTTAATGATCCTCCTACCTAGGTGAGTGCTAGGATTATGGGCATGAGCCACTATCTCCAGTTTTCTTTTGTTAAGCATACAGAAACTAGCCTCTTGATAAAGAGGGAAGTGTGCCTGGTAACTTGAAGTGTTATCTGGGGAACTCAGGCAACCAAAACTACAGATCAGATCTGTACTTGGCATCTGCTTCAGCTAAGCTGAGTGTGAGCCACTGTCCAATACAAGTGACTTTGAGTATTTGTTTTTAGTAAATAATTCATTAAACGCCCTAGGAAGCAGATGTAATATTTATTGCCATGTATCTCTTCTGTGAACGTGCAACTTTTGCAAAACCAGAAAATAGAGAAATTCATAAAGGCAAAAACGTAGAAAAATGGTAACCATCAACCCAAGCACAGCCTAAGGAGGAAGACTGTTTGCACTGGCCATCTTGCCTGGCACCATTTGGTAGCTTTGTGATCTCAGGGAGTTTATTAACTTCTTTCTACCTCAGTTTCCTCATCTGTAAAAGGAAATAATGAAAATTTAATCTCATATAATTGTATGGATGAAATGGTTTGATACAGAGATGCATTAGTCATTTCCTGTGCATAGCTTCTGTGTGAATGATATGCCATGTGTATATTTGCACAATCATAAGTGTGTTCCAGTATACACTCACATTTTGGTCTATCACTATGTTATGTGGAGCAGGGAGAAATACCTGAGTTTATCAAAGACAGTCATAGTAAAAGTGAAATTCCAAATAATGCAAGAAGAATTTGATGGAGCTAATCCCTTGAAAGGCATAATGGTATGTGAAATGATGATAAAAATTTTGCAGTTGGCATCTATCAAATATTCATTATATATTGAATACTGTGCTAAGCACCTTACTGATATTATTTTTTAAATTGAGGCAAAAAAGACAAATTGTGGATGTATACTATGGAATCATCTATAGAAATTTTTAGAACTATCTACATATTCCTATATGTTTATAAGGGAGAGAAAGTAAAATATGGAGAACGATAAACGCAAATTCAGAGCAGTGAAGAAAAGGAGAGAAGGAAAGAGAATGAGAAGGAGCATTGAGGGGCTTCAGTTTCTTCTGTAATATTTTTATTTCCTTCAAATTACTGTGAATATGGAGAGACATTAAAATGTGAAGGTCAGACAGTAGATCCAAAGTTGATTATTATGTCATCCTCTCTACCTTTTTGAATGCTTAAAATATCTCTTGGTTTTAGAAGGACGTCATTTCATAGTGATTTGGAGAGCCCTAGCAGACTCCGGCACACAACAGACGCTCAAGAAATGGTATTGTTCTTTTTCCTAGGCTTTTTTTTTCCCCCTATAAACGCTGCTGTGAAGTAACACTGCTGATTCTGGTGTTGGAATCTATTCTAAGGGAAGGGTCAGCAGGTTATAAGAAAATTTCCAAAGGAACTCAGGCAATGTTTTTGCTAGCAGTCACCTAAACCAAAAAGATAAACAAGTGTGGCTAAAAGTAAACATCTATAAGTACACTCAATAAATGTTTGTCAAAAATAGCACTTACCTTGGCCTGCCCGTGAATTTCTTTAGGTTCTTCAGCCTTAGCATTTTAAATATGTGAGTGAATGAAGTAAGGACAAAAATGCTGGGTTTTAGAGTAAGATCTGAATCAGAAAAATAATACTCTGAATCGAATAAAAATTAAAAGTTCATTACATGTTGTTGGTATATTGTATATTATTTTCTTGTATTCCAGAAAGCAGTGTCAATTTTATTGAGACACTAGACTGTTAAGTTCCTAGAGGTTTGTTATCAGTAATATTAGTGAATTCTGCTACAGTTGGTCACACTGAGTCTAACCCACGCTATCTGCAGTGGCGGTTGTTGCCTCAGGAATGCCTAATGGTGTAGGAGATTTTGAATATTTTTGTATCTGGGTTAACAGTTTCCCCTGTGTGACATGACTACAAGAGAAACCAGTGCTGCTGCCTTCATTTTAGATTTTGCATCTACTTTTCAAGTGGCTTAGAACCTTGATGACAAAAGATAAGTTAAATAATTATTTGCTTGTCTTGTGTAAGTTGCCATAGGCTCTGAGAATGAGGGCAGTGCCTGTCTCCTGACGGTATTGCGTTGCGCCACTGAAAAACAGGGTTGCACCTGCAGAAGCAGGCACGCAGGTCATTAACAAAAATGCCAGAGGGAAATGGTTGGTAGAATAACTCTGGATGATGTTTTTATTTTCCTCTTTTCTATATTTCCAGGCTTTTCTGCAATTAACAGAGTTAACTGCTACAAATGGAAAAATACTACTTTTAAAACACAGAAGGCTATGATTTACATCAGTAAACTAGACTGATATTTACTCTAACACTTTGCTAACTATTTAGCCTCTTATTGCTAATCTTCACATTTATAAGATGGCCAGATTGAGAAAAGAAACTTTCTTGACTTGTTTTACCTAACCTGTAGGATTATTTTTTTTCTTATTAATACATGTTTGCATACATTAGGTTTACATTCATCTTAGGTAACAGGTACATGTACATAACGTATCGTGATTCTCTTTATTCCCCTTTCCCTCTCTCCATGTCTAGGTCCCTCACTTCCCTTCCTCCATCTCTAGATCTGCTCCCCCCATTTTCATTATTACTGTTACTATTTTTTAGTTATATTTCCAGCATAGAATGAGTACATTCATTGTGGGTAGTCAGTACACATATATACATCTTAAATATTTTTATTGCTCCTTCATCTTTCCCGCTCCCCTCACCCTAGGCCACTTGGACCTGTTCCCATTCACCAAAGATCTGTGTCCCTGTTTGCTTTCATCAATCTCTTTATTTGTACTTTGCATTACTCAAATGAAAGAAACTGTATGACATTTAAAGTTGTGTATATGATTTATTTTATGTCACATTAAATTAGTTGATAGAATGTGAAAAAATACTGTAATAAAAACTGCCACTGCATCAATGCAAAGGGTTTCCTTGGAATTTGAAAGAGGAAATGAAATTATAGGGCAAGAGCCAGAGATGTAGATTAATTTGCTTCAGACAGAAGTCCCACCCACCTTCCCTGTGCTCTCAGAGACGGGAATACTTAGGGCAGTAGTTCTCAGAAAGCATCAGAATTCCCTGGGGGGCTTGTCAGCAAGTAGATTGTTGGCTTGGTAGGTCTGGGGAGGGGCAGGAGATTCTGCAGAGCTAGCAGATTCCCATACTGTTAACTCTGCTCCTCCTGGGGTCACTAAGATCTATTGCTTTAAGGATGTACAAAGATAAATACATATAGGTGGTTATTTCAGGGTATTGGGCACTAGAAACTTCTTTCTTTTAATTTTTTATTTTAAAGAGAATAAAACAAAACAAAACATCAGAACAAAACAATGCAAGCAACACAGGATTTCAAAACAAGACAACAGGAAATCAACAGTGGCTACCATATGTCACTTGTTTTCTTCAAAATAGTTGTACATGTCTTCACACACAATGAATTCAAACAAAACAAAATAGTATAAAACCAATTGAAACAAAAGAATGAAAGCGTTACAGGCCTTCAAAACCAGACAATAGGAAAATCAACGATAGCAACTTCTCGATGACCTTCAAGAAGACACTTGCAGGAGAGTGGAAAATATTGAAGATGGCTGAGGAGAGAGCCACAGGTATGGAAAAGAAGTCAGTGGTTGCAAGATAGATGCTCAGAAAGTTTAAAGTGAAATAACAGGGAATTCAAATGGGAAGCAGAGTCAAAGGAATGTTCAGACAAAAGGTGAAAGTTTTGACTGAAGCCCATAAAGTATTTGTTTCACACACTCACCCTGTTGCTCAATTTTAAAAGTTAGTGGTCGATGTTTAAACGTTATCAGATTTCATAGAAAAATCTAGATTCCTGTCTACTTTTGAAAACTCAGATGTTGCAACATTGGACCCCCATTTCCATGTTGCAATGATTGGGTGGAGCCAAGAAGTGACTGCTCCCTTTACTTGGGGCATTCATACCCGGGTTAAGCAGACCTTCCCAGGCCTTCCCTCCTCCAAATGACCTCCCAACACTCTTTGAGCTTGTGAGTTTGCAATGACAAAACCCACTTAGCACATTTTTCATCTGAGGACAGAGAGAAACTGAAGATGCTGGGGAGTTGTAATCATAACATGAGCAAGGACCAGTAAAGAGATGGACTCAAGGACATATGTGGAAGTGTTGACTTTGGGAAGGAGTGGAAACATCAATGCATTCATATCATAAGGAAGGAAAAAGAGAGCAAAAGAAGTACAATTTTGAATTAAAGATGATAACTTTCAACTTCCTAGTATCATAGATAAGGCCTTCCTCTGGATCTGTGAGAAAAGATTTTAGGACCTTGGAAAAAAATCAGGAACTTCAGCATACTCCTGCAGAATGTGTTGGGAAATTGGTATGTGTCAAAACATTGGAGTAGCTCAGCCAGCCCATTGGAAAGGAAGTATATTGTGGTTCTCCCTCTAGCACCACTTTGTATGTGTTGTTGGGATAGTGACCCAGGACTGGTGATTTGTCTCTTACATGTTTCATTTTAAGCCACTAAACAATTAAATAAACACAACCTTAATGATACCCATAGCTGCACCAAATCAAGGTATAAATTAATCTATGTGGTTGATCCACCTATCTATAGACTTTCTACAGCACCAAGAACTGAATCTAAATTTCTATGCTTTTTGAAGTAGCAGAGCAAGAGTGTGTACCTCAAGCTACACAGACGTTGATGACCTGACCTTAATTTTTGAGCAGATAACTTTAAAGGAAGTAGTTAAATAAATTATCTGACAAGTAATTCAAAACATTTTATATTATGCAAACAAGAATGTATTATAGGATGCAGAATTCCCTTTTTTGTTGAACAAAAAACCAGTTTCAGCCCAGTGTATGTCACCCAACTGTAATCCCAACTACTTAAAAGGCTGAGAAAGGTTAACGCAAGTACAAGGCCAACCTGGGAAATTTAGTGAAACCTTACATCAAAATAAAAATTGAAAGGTCTGGGAATGTACTCAATGTTAGAATGCCCCTATTTTCAATCTGTGCTGCCACAATTTTTTTTAAAAAAGTTAATTCCAAAGAAAATGTTATTCACAGCCACTGCTTTTGGCTCTACATGTCTGCCCAGCCACCATGGCATGCTCACTTCATCCCAGGACAATGGAAAAGTTTCAGGAAAGCCACTGAAGAAAATATTTCATTCTTCAATAATAAACTTATATCAAACAATCATGGTTTTAAAAATGCAGAAAATCAGGCCAACTGAGTTTCAGTTAGTTGTCCTTAAAAAGAAGCTTATGAAAATTCTGAATAATTTGTAAGGTGAATTGCGAATGAATGTATGAGTAAGTTCACCATCAACAGAAGGGATAAACTGACCCTCTGCATAACCCCAGTAGTAATTGTCCAACCCAGCTGTCACTACTTGCTTAGCCTGATGTTCTTATGCTGATGCAGGAATGTGGAACTAATGCTGATTTTTAAATTTTTATAGGCTGTTATTTTGTAAAAGAGTGTTAAGCACAGGATACTGTTATTTCCCAAAATAATGAAATCATTTCAGAAATATTTAAGTTTTGAAGACTTTTGTTGGAGCACCAGGGGCTCTCTGCTTTTAATGAAAAATTCCCCTTTCCCTTTGAGATTTCCATCTGTGGTAAAATAGTTTCAGTTCTTTCTCTCCAAACACAAGGAAGTGGCTTGGTGAAGCTGTCATGCATTCTGGAGGGAGTGCAACCTTCCCACCATTAGAGATATGTTTGTAGCCCACAGAGGCTCTCTCACCCAGATGTTCTGTGAGAGACATCCCTAAATGCAGGTGTGCGTGTGGAGGTGGGAGTAAGTTCGTTGAATCTCTTCCTAAGTCCCTGTTTAGCTGCCCTTGCTCCTCAAGGAGATGAGTTCTAATGCCAAACAGAGAGTCTTTATGGAAGGAGGGCCAGGTTGCAGATTCGATCAGGAGCTACTACTGTTCCCTCTTCTGCCACTTATTACACATTTGAACTAAGCAAAAGGATCTTACCTTCCTATACTTAAAATTTAGAGAGTGGGTGTTGGGGAAGAAGTGTGGAGAAGGGCGATAATAAAACTGGCTGTGGTCCAAGAGTGATGTGGGAATTCAGTAGGGTCTTGCTAGTGAAAATGCTCCTGGGGGAAGGATCTTGGTAAATGCAAATATCATCCATTGCTAAGCAGAATGGCAGTGATGGCAGTTTTTAAAATTTTACTCAGAGAGAATTTCTTTGCTATAAAACATTGATTGGATGTGATTACCCTGTGTTCTAATGAAAACAGAAAAATGGAATTTCCCTCCTAAATTTCCTAACCTGTTGGTTTAAGAATTTCTAAGATAAGGCTGGAGATGTGGTTTAGTATTAGAGTTCTTATTTTGCATGCAGATGGCCCTGAGTTTAATCTCCAGCCCAAAACAAACAAGCAAACCTTCTAAGATAATTTCTGTACTATTTAAGCCTTATTGTCTTAGCACCTTTAAAAAGGTTGGGTGAATAAGAATAGATGAGTAAGAGGAAGGTGAGCTGCCAATTTCTTGTCTTTCATTCTTAGTCTTATCCAAACGAATTTATTATCATTTTTTTGAGATTTTCCTGAGAATAATAACCATGCATGTTTCCAAAGCACATTTTGACTAAATTCACAATGGGGAACTTTTTGTTTTAGACAGTGCTCATTCATGTGATATGCAACTTTCAGCTCATCTGTTAAATTAAACAACTAACTTAGAGCTTCCATATACTTAATAGCATTGACACTTTGATGGAAATTGCTTCTAAGAATATAGCCTTTTGATATCTGAATCTGAATTATTGCTGTCTCACTTTCATTCACAATGGGAAGCTTTAACAGAGTAGTATAAACATGTGAGAGAGGTGTGGATTACAGCTCAGATACACTTTGTAAGAAATTATTCCATTACGTACTAGGCCAGCTACAGTATTCTTTGAGCAAACTTAATCATTTGATTTTCAATACATTACTTAAAATTACATTTTACTTTTTGTAAAGCTAGTCAAAATTTGTAAATCTTGAATGTCATTGCATTTTACTTTAGAATTCTTTAAGTCATTACTGTCAGTAGTATACTAATCATATGAAACTCTTTTCAAATGAGAAATTTGCTAAAATAAAGTCATTAAAAATAATTCTAGGAAATAAATATAGCTACTGATAGATTAGTCATGCCTTCATTTTATGACTTAGTCAAACATAGCCAGCCCATAATGAGAACACCCAGACATATCTCATAATAATTAAATGTAATCAACTTTGATACTTTGCCAATTTTTGTCATATATAAATTATCATTTTATACTTTATTTTGTCACAATAAAGATATATTTGTCAGTATAGGAAAGTAGAACATATTTTTGACAGCCTCTTAGCTTGATTTATTGGATTAACATGTTTATAGATGTGTAGACTGTGGATCTCCATTTGTCTTTCCTTGTCCTCCAAGTGAGCTTGGATGAGTCTGACAGTGACCTTGGTAAAGTGTGGCAGAGTGGAAGAAATTTGGGCATCCTTGTTCATCATGTTCCTCAAGTGTTAAGTTAGTTCCATATGATTTTTTTTTTTTTGTCTGTTCTTTCTATCAATTTCTGGGGGGAAGTGTGTTACAAAATGAAATCTCACTGTATTTGTAGATTTTTCTATTCCTCCATTTAGTTCTTTTAATTTTCACTTTATATATTTTGAAGTTATGTCATCAGACATGTTATAAACTGAGAATTATTCCATCATCATGGTGGGTTAACCTAGGCATTATTGTGAAATGGCACTCTTGGTTTCTAGTGCTTCTTCTGGCATAAAAGGCTACTTTTTCTAATTTTAACATTGAAAAGCTATGTATATGTTTATTTATATGTATATGAAAAAATTAGCTAAGATAGTTAAAGAAAAAGAATTTTGAGAGAAAAGTAATTTTCACAGGATCATTTTCAGATTTCATTTTTGCTGTGAATTGTTCTTTGAAAAATAGTGTAGCATTTATGATATTTGTGTTGCTTGCCAATATTTTCCTAGTGTCCTGTACATTCTTTTTTTGTTATAAAATAAAATTTAAAAAAAGAACGATCTCTGTAAATGATAGGAAATTCTCCTTTACTGTGATTGATTCTTATTTTTATTTTGAATGATTTATGAAAGGCTTCTTTGCACCTGTTGATAGAGTAAATTTTATGAATAGTGTTAATGTGTCCTATTACATTTATGTAGCTTTAAATTTTAAGCTACTCTTGCATTTCAAACTAAAAACCAAAAAGAAAAAAACCCAGTAGTATTATCATGATGTATTTATTATCTTTTACGTATATCACTGAAACTTCCTCTCTTTCTCTCTCTCTCTCTCTTTTTGTTTTTTGTTTTTTGTTTTTTGAGGGATGACTTCAGATTGAATACAGAAACCACTGAGTTACATCCCCAGCTCTTTCTGATTTATTTTCCAACAGTCTTGCTGAGTTGCTCAGGCTGGGCTCAAGCTTTGGACCCTCCAGCCTCAGCCTCTCGAGTAGCTGGGCTGACAGGCGAGGGCCACCACAGCTGACTGAAGGGCTATTTGTCAGGACTTAAATCTAGGTTGCTGTGAGAGTTCTGAATGTGGATTTCCCATTTTGTAATTTCCTCATCAAGTTTCGCTGTAATGACTTTTCTTGTCTCATAAAATATCTGGGGCTGTCTTTTCTCTTTTCTGTTTGCAAGAAATGTCTGTGGAAGTTTGTGATTTGATGTATTTTTTGAATGTGAAAGAAATCACCAGTAAAGATTATTGAACTAGAAAAAAAATTGATAAGCCATTTTTCTTTTGGTTGATATTTATATGGAATTTTCTATTTAATTTCATTTTCTCATGCCCTTATATTCAGATGTAAATTGCACATGAGTGGGTTTTTGTTTGTAATATTTTTTCAATCTTTTTTAACCTGAAATAGTAAATCTGTTTATATTTGATGTAATTATGAATACATTTAGATTTTAATCTGTCATCTTATGTTTTCTATGTGTCTCAATGAGTCTGTGTTCTCTCTCCCTCTGCTGATTTTTAGATTAATCAATTATTATTTTATTTTCCTTCTCTGCTCTATTTTATGTTTCTTCCATTAAGAAAGTAGAGAATATATAATTCATACTTAATTTATTAAAGTATTATTACATTTTGCTTCTATTTTATTATTTTTCTGTTAAAATTTTAGAAAATATGTAATTTATGCTTAATTTACTAAAGTTCAATATAAATGAGGACTTTTACTACTTTCTGGATGACATACACTAAACACCTGGAAATACTTTAATTCCCTTTGGTCCCCTCTACATTTTGCACTACTGTAATCTGATATTTTCATTCTAACAGCACCAAACTATCCTGTTATAAGCCAGACACAATGATGCATGCCTGTAGTCCAGGGCTCTGGAGGCAGAGGGAAGAGGATCTCTTCGAGTTTGAGGCTCACATAGGCTACATAGTGAAACTCTGTCTTAGAAAAACAAAACAAAACAAAACGAAACAAAAACCTGGTCTGTCTTCTCCCAAATGTTCTTTCCTCAGAAAGTACTCCCTGTACCATGCTAATTAGAAGAAGCTCACCCTACTCTTTCCCTTTCCATCCCCTTACTCAGTTTTGTTTTCCTTCATTGACTTATCGCCTGAAATAAGGGTATTTCTTTATTTTTTGTCCAGCTGTCTCAGTAGCATATAAGCATCCTAAGGGCAGGGGTTGACTACCTTGTCCACAAGGCCTTGACCCAGAGTAGGCACTCAATAGGGAAGTGTTAAATCACAAGCCTAAGTCTGAGGTACCCCACAGAGAACTCACCACTAAAATGCAGTAATGAGGAAAGTGGGGCCCATACAGCATTGGAGAACTACCGCCAACCCCAACTTGGAAGGTTTTTATGTCAAGAAAACTTAAGAGGGATACTAGGATTGCTCCAGAAATAACTAAGTGGGCAGATTTCCTCTGTTTCTGTCTTTTCATTCATTCAACACTTCCTGAACACCTGTGTAGATCTGGGTACTGAGCGAGGTGCTGAATGCTGTGCCCGACTTTGTGCGGTACGCAGCAGCGAGTCGCATTCTCTGTGTCATAGATCATTGAAAACAAAACCTGGCTGAAGGTGTGAGGGGCCTCTGGGCTGGATAACAAGAGAATACCGTAATAATAATGAATGGAAATCACCTTGATGCCAAGGCTTTCTTGGGCTGGATGAAATTAAGAGCTTTGAGCCTGATACCTTAGGTCAACAATGTTGAGACCATCTCATGTTTCCAAAGGGTTTCATGCATAAAGGTGTTAAGAACTGATCCAAGAAAAATTCTAGATCTAAAGCACCTCGATTTATAATGGCCTGCTTTTGTTTTTGTTGTTGTTGTTGTTGTTGTCATCGTTGTTGTTGTTGTTGTTTTCCCACTGAGACTCAGGAGCCAGAGGTGACCATGCCTGGAAATCCGGCCAGGGTGCCATCTAAAGAGCAGGTTACATGCTCAGTGTTTACCTGGAGCCAAATAGCTTTTAAGGAAGAAACAAAAAGCACAGCAAATGCCACTCACATCCCAAGACTTCAAATATCCCATCTTTATGTGAGGTCACTATTTACATATCTGGGCATAGTTGGACCTGAGGCTCTGGCCCAGATATTTCTCTCTGGTTTTGCTCATTTCTGGAATAATAATATAAAAGGACCATAAGTTGATTCCTAGGTTCCACTTGCAGAATAACAGTTGGAAAATTCATATATATTTTTTATTTTTTTTTATTTTTTACAGCAAGGCTGTATTATTTTCACATTTTCAGCTTTCTGCTTTTTCTCTGGTCTAACAGGCAGATGGGCAGGGCAGCTGGCTCTGCATTAAAAAGTGATGCTCGCAGCCAGTCTCTTTGTTTCACGGTCCACCCTGAGAGAGCCTGGTCTGGGTCCCACACATGGACTGTGATTGACAGAGTGGCTGCGGAAGGACAGCTGGGAAGGGGTCATTCTCAGGTTGTGGTGTGTGGATTATATCCTAATGCTAGCTCAACACTGCTGATGCCTCATTAAGACACTGCAGCCCTGATGGAGTTGCACAGATGGGTGTGTGCTGCTGTTTAACAGAAAGTATCTCATTTTTGCACTAGGTGACTTCAGGGTTCTGCATTAATCCAAGCTACAAGTCAGAGTGTTCTCTGAAAGCCAGTTGGACAGGGTAGAAATTAATCTCACAGTCGCTGTCTCTTTGATGCCAGTCAGTGGGTTTAACCACTCGAAATGTTCGGTCAGCAGACCTAAGGGTGCCCTCAAGGGGTCAGGTAGTAGGCTGAGAGTAGCTAATGCTATTGGCACCTGTCCTCTTTTTTGTATATCTAAAAATTCACCAAGAAGAGATTTTATTTTTTTACCCAATAAGGAATTCCTTAAGATTCTATATTGGACATCTATAAAAAAAATTGCCATAAAAGAATGTTTCTGAATACTTGCAACGT
Source organism: Dasyprocta punctata (assembly GCA_004363535.1). NCBI lineage: Eukaryota > Metazoa > Chordata > Mammalia > Rodentia > Dasyproctidae > Dasyprocta > Dasyprocta punctata. The sequence goes on along the minus strand of RJWM01003297.1, from coordinate 95,908 downwards.
ACCAGTACTGTTTTAGTGCTTTTCTTGAATGTTTTCAAATCCTCGCAATCCTGGCATATACTCTTCTATTTCACAGATGAGAGATAATATTTGTTCAAGTAGTTGAAGAAAATTACTCACCAGGTTTAGGTTGTAAAATGAGGGTGTCTATCAAGCTCATTCTGGGACATCATGAACCTTCAGAAACTCTCTTGTCTTGTTGACATTTACATGACAGCATTGTTCACCTTAATATTAACTTATAGGTACTTGAACTGCTGCTGTATCTCTGTAAGCAGTTACTCAATCAGAGTTTTCATCTGTCTGGTCAGCTTATGATGCAACCTGTATAAAGACATCGCACTCCTGTTAGAACTTTCTCCTCTGTAAGTTATCACAATAAGGTGACAATTAGTTTTTCTCTCAACAATGATCCCCTTCTCAAGACAAGAAATGTAGAGGGCTATGATAATCCTTTCAGATAAGATGAATTTTTAAATTGTTAGTTCCTTACTATGAATGTGCACAATAGCCAGGAATTTTTGTATTTACTTGCGTTGAAACCAGAAGCAGTTTTATTTGAATGAACTGATAACAAGCCCCATCTTTTTTTATTTTTTTGATGACTTATTGTCATTGTTGCTGTCATTTTTGGTAAAAATTTTATTATTAATGGTATTAACAATAAAACTGCATATATTTTCTCATACATTATTTAATGCAACTAATAAACATAATTATAATGCAATAGTATAATAAACATATTAATTCTAAGTATACCAACAAGTACTCACTTTTCACGTTTCCATGGTAGCTTGTTACAACACAATTCCAGTATGTGTGACGCTCCACCAACAGGTTGCCATGCAAAGTGTGGGTTGCCCGCAGTCACAGGCAGTTATTTAGTGTCAGCTGTGTACTTGGTATTTTAGTTTGTGTTTTATCCATGCCAAGTGCATTTAGTCAGCTCTGGCTGGTATAACAAAATATCACAAATTTGTGACTTAAACAACAGAAATTTATTTTTCTCAGGTTTGAGAAGTCCAAGATCAGGGTGCTGGGTGATTCAGTTTCTTCCCCACTTCACTATATATTCAGGTGGGAGACATGGTATTTTAAAAGAACAGAAATCCTATTAAATCAGGACCCTTTGTTATGATTTCATTTAACCTTAATTACTTCCTTTCAGTTGCTATTTTCGAATATCTTCACATTGGTGACTTCAACATATAAATTTGAAGAGGAAATAAACATTCAGGGCATAAATGCAATATGTATGTATTCCTTACAAGAAACATTTTATGGATGGAGACACTGAGGTTCAGAGACGGTAAATTGTATTGATAGCTCATGGTAGAAATAGGACTCAAATTGAGACCTGATTCCAAAATCTATACCATTTCCATTAGTTAGAATACTTCCTAAGCTTTATTTAATGGATTAATATCAAGACACTATATAAATGAGAACAGTTGTTAAAGTTGATTTGTCAGTAGTTTCCTTACATACTGTGCTAGTTTGTTTTCCTCTGGTTTGTTTTGAAAAATGTACTCAAGACAAATCAATATCACTTACCATTCAAAAAGCAGACTAACAGCAAAATGAACTGAAAAGTGTGAAGTATGATCAATTCTTGCAAAATAAGTGGTTTTTTTTTCCTATTGTCAGAAAATTTTATTATCAGAGGTAAAATAAAACCTAAGGGGGCAGGACAAGATGGGGGAATGGTAAACAGCAGGGTAAGCGGCCTCCCTGAAAGATACTGTCCAAATGCTGGAATATAGCAACATGGGGAAGACAAGAAGGAGGGAGGCAGGTCCTCTGGACCCTGGAAGAATCTAAAGCGAGAATTGAAGGCCACAGAAAAAGTAAAAAGAAACACTCAAACCAAGAAGGCTGTGACTGGCAGCGCCTCTGCCCGGAGCCAGACCCACTCTGTGAAAGGAGTTGCTGGAATCTGGGGACTCTTGATGAAAGTGCTTTAGCCACCGGGCGTGGTGGCGCACGCCTTTAATCCCAGCACTCGGGAGGCTGAGGTAGGCAGAGCCTTGTGAGTTCGAGGCTGGCTTGGGCTACAACACGAGCGCAAGGCCGGCCTGAGCTACATAGTGCGACCCTGCCTCAAAAAAAACCAGGACCGGGAGTTTGGCTCAGTTCCTTAAGCGCCTGCCCTGGCAGGCGCGAGGTTGTGAGTTCAATCCCCGGTGCCGCAAAAAAAATAAATAAATAAAGTGCTGCAGCCACGGTGGCAGTGGTGATCCTGGAGCCCTCTGCCCAGAGAGGCAGCATCAAGGGGAGTGACAGTGGATGGGTGAACAGACCTGGAGGACCAAACTGGCTGATGGTGAGTGCAGCAAACCCCAATTTCCCGCTAGGGAGAGGGAGGGACTGGCAGCCATTTTGGGGCTGGAGCCACTCCTAGTTGGGCACAGTCCTGTGGAAATTGCTCTGACCAAACCCCAGAGGGTTCCAGCAGGTGACCAGTTCAGTCTGGAGATGATGGCTCCACATGTGCCCTAGGGGAGATAGCAGAAGATTTGTGGATAACTGGCCCAGGTTCCCAGGCGGCAGCCCCACCCCTGCACACTGTGCTAGACATTGGGGAGCCGAGGCAGGCTGGAGAAAGGCAATAGACAGCACTGTAACAGCGCACCCAGTGGTAACTATCAGATATCCACAATCATCACTGGCTAGAAGAACCAGTCTAGCCTCAGAGAAACTACAGACAACGCGAGGAATACCAAGATCCCTGGTACACATTTGTCCAGAACAACCCAGGAATATGTCAAGACAAAGAAGCAAAAGGCGGTCTCTGGCCTCCAATCCAAGCAGAACAAACCCAGGAGAAGCAAACGCAGAAAAGGTCAGGAGTCTCACAACTAAAGTAAAGAAACAACTTCATGAGGCTATAAAAGAAATTAGAACAGAAATACTAACTGAACCAAAAGAAGAAATGAAAAACATAATATAAGAATTGCTAGGCATCTCTAAAGGAGACATAGATGAAAAAATGGAGCATAGGAAAATGAGGGAAACCTGGAATGAACAATACAAATAAGATTTAGAATACATGAAACAGATTCAAAGAGACTACCAGAAAATCCAAAACTTCAATGAAAGTTGGCAAAACCAACTGAAGGAAACTAAAGATAGACTTTCAAACCTTAAAGACAGGTTTGCAGCTTGTGATTGTGAAAGGAAAGATCTCTGAAAAATAACAAGAAACCTGGAAGTAACAATACAACAGCTGCAAGACAACCCAAAGAATCATAACTTAAGAATAAAAGGTGTGAGTGAAAAAGCAGGGGTCAATACAAATCAAATTAAAAGCCTATTTACAGAAATAATTTCAGAAAACTTTCCAAGCACTGGAACAGGAAGTGACTTTCAGATAAGTGAAGCATATAGAACTCCAGCTAACCATAACGAAAATATACCTTCACCCGGACATATAATAATCAAGATCCCAGAAATTCAACACAAAAACAGAATATTAAAACCTATTAGAGAAAAAAAAACAGATCACCTACAAAGGAAAACCCATCAGAATCACGACAGACTTCTCAACACAAGTCATCAGGTCAAGAAGAGCTTGGAGTGAAGTATTTCAAGCCCTGAAAGAAAACAACTTCAAACTTAGGTTGATGTACCCTGCAAAACTATCTTTCAAAATCAATGGAGAAACAAGATACTTCCACTACAAAGAACAACTAAAGGAACTTATGACAACCAAGCCAACCCTACAAAGAATACTGAAGGACATTTTAGAGAGAGAGATAAAAAAGTCCACAGCTCCAGAAACAGTGGCAGACGGATATCACTGAGTGGGGCAGACAGTTGAATAATCCACCATTGGGATTTGAGTCCAGTAATGTCTTCAATGAGCTGTTTCGTTTGATCTTTTTCTATCTCGACCTCCCTAATTTTATTATATATGATGACATAGACAGCTATTCCAAAGATAACAAAATATATTAGGGTAGCCTTTATTGATATTTGATCTTGTTTTGAAACCCTGTATTGCTTTCATTGTTCTGTTTTGAGTGATTTTAACCTATTTTGGTTTGTTTGATTATATTATAACAGATCATATAGGCAACTGCTTAGAAGATAGATAATATGAGGCATTATAGAAATCAACATTGTATTACTATGTATTGCTTCCATTGTTTTATTTTTTATTGGTTTTGTTCTGTACTATTTTGTTTGATTATGTTAGGCCCGATGGTATGGGCAGTTATTTTGAAGATAATGAGAGGTATTACAAGGGGAAAGGAGGAAAGAAGGAAGGGAAAAGGAAAAAGACATAGATTTATATGTGGGTATACATAAGATGGTTAAAATGACTATACTACTAAATGTATTAACTATTGAGAGGGAACAGTTGATACTCATATGATTAGATCAATTTTACATGTCTATATCTGTCAATCTGAGCAACCCCTTTGAAGGTAATGATATACAATGTTACAACCACTGTCAAATTCCAATCATCTCATTTTGTAAACCTATGTTACAGTATCGAATTTGTTGTTGTTTGTTGGTCCCTTTTGCTTTTTGTTTCTCTTTTCTGTGACCATTGTTTTTTTTATTGGTTTTATTCTGAACTATTTTGTTTGATTATATTAGGCCTGATGATATGGGCAGTTATTTTAAAGACAACAAGAGCTATTCTAAGGGGAAAGGAGGAAAGAAGGAAGGGAAAAGGAAAAAGACATAAATTTATATATAGGTATACATAAGATAGTTAAAATGACTATACTACTAAATGCATTAGCTATTGAAAAAGAACAGTTAATAGTCATATGATTAGATCAATTTTACATGTCTATATCTGTTAATCTGAACAACCCCTTTGAAGGTAATGATATGCAATATTACAACTACTGTCAAATTCCAATCATCTGATTTTGTAAACCTATAATGTTATCGTATTGGATTTGTTGTTGTTGTTTGTTTGTCTCTTTTGCTTTTTGTTTCTCTTTTCTGTGTCCATTTTCTCTTAAATAAAAAAAAAACCTAAGAGCTATAAGATTTAAGTGTAGAAAGGAGTAGGTGTGACAGTTTAAAACACTATTAAATGTGAATTTAAATGTACTCATTATACTGAGAAAAGATATGCATAAAATAACACTTTAAGTGCTTTGAAAATTTTAATTTTATAATATTTGTATTTTAATCAATTGAAACAGTGGAAAGCATATAAAACCAATATTGATACATGTATATACATTTTTAAACAAAAATTCTTTAAGTGGATATAAAGTTTTACAATATCCTTTTTTCATTAAATACATTAGTTGGATATATTTTCATGTTACTACTATATAAGTTCATCTTATTATGTGAAACAATGCCCTAGAATTTTGGAGTAAGATTGTGGCATCAATTGTTTAACTACTACCTGATTGGTTAGCACATTTAAGTTGTTTTCTACAGTCACAAAAATGTGAACATCTTCATACTTCTGTATTTATACATATGGACAGATAAAGTCTGTATTTGTGTATATAACTATATATCCTATAGATTTAATTATATAACTATATATCCTATAAATTTAATTATATAACTTATGTATAATATAAATACAATTACTGCATTGAAATCCTGCATCTGATATTGGTAGGTAGTGCCAATTGTCATCAATATAAATTTTAATATTTAATGTTTTCCAAAGACTACACTGAATATGATGAAGTACTGTCATAGTTCTCACTATATCCTGTGCTTTCTTATTGGTAACAGTTGATGAAAGTAGAAGCCAATTGGAAGTGAGGAGGACAGCCACACTGACATGGAATGTGCCAGCAAAAACAGTAGTCCACTAAATTTTCCTGTGTGTGAGGCCTGGTGTGAGTTGAACTGATGTTCACTGATGTAAATGGAAGAACTTTTCTGCTTCTAGTTCTTCCAGTTCATCTAGGAAGTATTCATTCAATATTTACTGTTGGAGGGTGAAGTTATAAACAGTAAGATTGTTTCAGATGTAAGTCAAATAGGGCCACCTCAGAGTCACCATGCTTTATTTTTCTGTTTTAGTAGTCATTTTATTTTTTTAACTTACAGTTGTAAAATTCACTCTTTGTGATGCACTGTTTTACTTTTAAATCCAAGTCTCAATTCAAATAAATAAAAGCAACGTTTTAGTACTGGATGTGCCCTTTATCCTGTCACTGAATAAAATCAGCTGCCTGGAGTTTAAAGCCTTCTGACTATACAAAAATTGAGGAGTCTCACAACACTTGGAGTTTCTGAAATTGACAGTCTGTACAATTAAATGTATTTTTAAGTTTATTTCAAAATAAAAATTGTACGGCAGCTGTTATTTTTTGAAGCAAGCAGGGTATGGTCTTTGGAAATTGTACCTGTCTCTCAGATCCTTTTTCCCTGGCAATGGAGAACCTGCTAGAATTATTACATATGTGACAACTTAAGAGTTTTTTCATTATAACAAAGCATAGAGAATAAAAGTGTTTTAATGAAAGGTGTAGTCTCCTGGGCTGAAAACACATGACTGAACTGAAGCTTTGAGGAAGCTAATACTCAGTATATTAAAAGGACAGCCAGCTTAACCCCCTTAATGCCTATTTGTCTGAATTTATGAGATATCATTCTTTTCAGTGAGGCATGTTTTAAATTATCCAGCTGGGAGCGAGTCAATTTTTTTTTCTGCCACTAATTCATTGAAAATGTCAGTCACACAAAAGAACCCAAGGCAGACCATCTGCTTTTCCAAAAACCTTAAATACACAAAGAACAAGAGGGACCGTGGCCCTCAGACTTGAACTGGGACTAATGTGCACAAGCTCCGTGCCCCACACGCGTAAGCCCTCCTCACTGGCAAACAACTGAACCATTCTGAGCTTCAAATATTTCGCTTGAAAGAGACTAATAATACTGACCTCTCAAAGATATCTGGGCCCTCAGGGTTAACCTACTTGTTTTTCCTTTCATGAACATTCAGAGGTGGGCCATGAACACTGGGAGTAGACCTTAAGCCCACAGAGAAACAGATAGCAATGATCTCAGTTTATGATTTCTGGTTTTTAATAGTAAATTGCCATCTTTTCAAATAAATATAAAACTAATCACCACACAGAGAGATGGAAGGTAATTTATAATGGGATATTTTTCCAGAAAAAAAGTTTTCTTTTCAATATTTAAAATAAATGAATTTTTAGACACCACTTTATCTAGAAATGAATTTACAGCAAAATTACTTGAATACAAAAAAAAAAAGCTGATTGGAGACAAAATAAAAGATATAGAATGAGCCCATTCAGCACCTAGATACCAGTGTCTCTCTCATGCCTAGCCATTGTTCCAAATACTGAGGCTCCAGCAGGGAGCAGTCCTGCCCTCTTAGAGCTTCCTAGTTGTAGAGGAGATATATAATGAAGTGATAAAGTGCCTAGAAACTTGTAACATGCTATAGAGAAAAATATGGAAAAGGATGAGGAAATTATGAAGTCACATTCTAACACAAAATAATCATTTCAAAATTTGCATTGTATCTAAAGTATCCTTTTTGTTTTGTGAAGCACAACAAAAACATTATTACCATATAAAGATCTGGCTTGTTCTTCAGTTCCATTCACATAAACATGTCTAATATTATGCCAAATTAAATTAAGATTGTAGCATTAAACCTCAGCAGGATTATTTTTATAAGAATACTCCAGTGTCTGACCCAGAGATACAGAACTACTGTTTTTACTTTCCTTATAAATAAGGTGACACAATCTTTACTTTGTTACTGGTGAAAAAGTTCTACCCCAGTCAGGAGTGGTGTCACACACTTGTAACCCCAGCACTCAGGAGGTTGAAACAGTAAGATCATTGCAAATTCAAGACCAGCCTGGGCCACAAAGTGAGTTCAAGGCCAGCCTGAACTGCATAGTGAGACCCTGTTTCAAAAAATAGGCCCGGGGATTTAGCGCTGTGGCGTAAGTGCCTGCCTGGCAGGTGAGAGATTGTGAGCTTGATTCCAGGTACCAAAAAAAAAAAGTTCCACCACAAATTATTTAGGTGACTGAATGAAATGGGAATGAACAATAAATGTAGGATTGACTTCACATGGCGTCTGCTATGTACTACCAAGCAAGAAATAAAATGTCATCATTTTAACATGAAGGAGAAACAAAATGTACCCAGGAACATTTATTGTAAGTTTAAAGCTAACCTAAAAACTTACCTTGGACTTGTCTGGTTTTCGTTGTTTTTTTAAAGAAGGCTTTCTGTATCATACTGGATTTGCCTTGGAATAAACAGGTCAACTCAAAGCATGCAAAAACACTCTAGAGAACAGTTGGTAAACTCAGGTGCATTTAACTGTTACCAATATGTGAAGAACACTATTCTGCATGATTTTACATGCGTTATCTGAGTGGTAAGTAGAGGGTATTTAATACCAAATGGTTGTATTAGCTAAGACGAATCCGGTAATCGTTATGAAGACACCTAAATCACATTTTACACTCTGTTCAATTTGGAAAAGATCACTCATATCTCTCTGCACCAGTCACAGCCTTTTCTTCTGTCCTTCCTGCTTTAGAAGGAGAAATGTGACTTCTGATTGTTCTTTGGAATCACACTGCAATTGTATTTGCTTTCATATTGATGCAGAGAAGATAAGCAAACAAAAACAATATCCATGAGAATAACACAAATTTACACTGATACACAAAGGAAGATTATGCTACTATTTATGGAACTAAATTTTGCTTCCCCTTTCACCTTTTAGGTTAGACATAAAATGTTCTTAAAGGTATGTTCTTTCTCAGGTACTTGGAATACTGTTACTTCAGCAAAAACATTGCAAGTTGAGAGGAAATGCAATCCTATGCAACTTTTAATGGGAAATGTTTGCATATATAAAGGTCTTGCCAAGAAATGAGTGATTGCTGGGAGATGGATTTTTGAGATGCTATGAAATCTTGACCAGAATATACAGGTCTTGAATCTGCTGTTTGTTCTGGGTGGGAATGTGTTTTCTCTAGAGCAAAGTTTGTTTGAAGAAACACTGATCACAGAGTTTGTAGATATTTCTTATTAATAAGCAGTTTTATAGAAGCAGGTTTTGGTTTTCTCTTTTTTTGTTTTGTTTTGTTTTTTCTAAATGCCATCTAAGTCTGAACATGAAAGGGACATGACAGGAACTGGATTCTTTTTTCAACCCTGACATAAGCCTGCCCTAGAGAATGATTATAGGAAGTGGCTGTGTATCCTAGGCATTAAAAACAAAACAAAACATCCTGCTGAATTCACATTAGTCCCATTCCCTTCTGAATGTTTAGGGCCATGGAAGAGTACATGTAATGTATTCCCACTAAACTGTTATTCCTAGAATATTACAGTCAAGACAGTCAAAGTTGCTCATATATATAATAGAGTATTTATTCATATACTCTCTCATTGGATTCTTGTGTGTATTTCATTTCAAATAGCAAAAATACATGTGCTTATGAAAGAAAGGGCTTTAAATAAAACACTGTGGTATGTATAAAGAATCCTGGGAATATCACTTATTTTGTAGACAGTTTACCTCCAAATCTGAGAGTTTTTATAAAAACATTCAATAGAGTTTGTATGCATTTCATTCTTAGCCAAAATAGAATAAAAATAAAATACCGAGCCAAATTCTCTTACCTAAACTATTTGCTCATTCTGAAGGAGGCAATTTAGAATTGGCATTAGCTCTTTTAGCTGCTGAAATAAACAACTGATTGAGTTATGTGCAATTACAACATACAATATCTAATTATCAGCTTACCAAATATACAGTGTACAATCCTTATGTACGCACCAGGTTTTCTCAGCCTGGGCAATCGTTCTTTGTTACAGAGCATCGTCCCGAGCATTGTAGAATGTTTACAGCTGTCCCTGGCCTCTGCCCACTTGATGCCGGTAGCATATCCACTCTCCATTTTTGGAACAACCAATATGTCTTCAGACACTGCAAAGTTTTTTCTACAAGAACAGAGTCATCCCACTGGTACACACCATAATGGATACATAAATGTAACTACAGTGTAAGACAGTTTTTGAGTGGCACATCCTAAGGCTGCAACACTTGTACAGCTGGGTCACCTTCTCCCAGAGAAATTGCTGAAGATGTGACAAGGAATAAGTGAGATGTGTCTGGCTCTTGAACTTTGTGTAGGTTTTGTATTAAGCTGAGGTTTCCTTATGAGTTTCCCTTTAATGGTATCTATTCTAACTGGTGTTTGTGTTTGAAATATGCCCTATTGATTTCAAAGATATTTGAATTCTAACTATGCTCAAATTATAATTTGTTCATGAATTAAAAACTTGAGAATTATTTAAATGATTTTTATTTCCCCTTCAAAACTAAGATTGTATTATTTATGAATGGATAATGTGGATATTTTGGAATTAAAAGCATCTGAAGGTAATTGGGTTGGGCATAAATTCAGTGTTCTCAGTTTATCAATGCCACAAAGATACTTGGTACTGTTTTACTGAAAGAGAAATAGTCTATCAGATCTTGCATTAATAATTTTATGTTGTGTCAGGACCTCCCCCTGACCTCTACCCTATACCCCAAAATATCCCAAAATACATGTCAAGTTGTTTGAATAATTTACCCTGTTCCCAGTTCATCACCCAAAATTGTGCACAGTTGTTTTTCACATATTTGTTGTCTCTTCTGTTTAATGTTAGCATTGAAGACCTCGCCTTTCTCAAAGGGAATGATCTGTTCACATATTGCTGTGTTTCATTTCCCACCTCTTAGTGTCCTCACTGAGTCTCATCAAGTGACAGTGAACTATGCATTTAACCACATATGTGAGACTGATCAGGATTTTGTAGTCGATCAATCCCTGTAGCTCTGAATTATTCAGAATAGAAGTCTAGGAACATTTGTCTTTAAGTTCTTCTTTAATGAGTTCTCGTTACCTCCCAAGTACAATACTTGTATGTCAATATGACTACCTACAAAATTAAATTGTAATATCACAGCAAAAGTTGTTTTTGTATTTAACCTGTGAATGTTCCACGGATCAGATTATGTCATGACTTAGATTACATTATAATTTCAAACATCTAAATATCAAGTGCATGCGAAAAACAAATTTGTGAATCAAAAATACTAAATATGTGAAAATGCTCCCATCATTGGAGACATACTTCACACAGAGGTAAATATCTAGTAAACCTTTAATAAATGTTTATGGTATTAAGCTCTTTTTGTTAATTTGTCATGAAGTACAATGTATGAAAGGCTTTTTAAACTGTAAATTTTTCCATAATGGCTTGTTTTCTCTTTGACTCTGGCCCTAGACTTCTATTATTAATTATTAACAAAAATTCCCCTGCAGTTTGATTTCAAGGAGAATTCCATGAATAGGGCAGTAAATGACCGTTCTTGGTCTGATTCAGCTGTACTGGGGACAAAATAATAGCCCTAATATTTCTTGGGGTTCCTTCTAGCCTTCGAATAGTTCCTAAAGTCATATGGCAAAAATTTCTTATTTCAGGAAGACTTTATTAAAGTCACTATGAGTTGATGAAATATGTAAGTTATGGCTTTAGAGTTCAAGGAGGAAAACTTTAGCAGTAATTAAATGGAAGGTAGTCGAATGTTCAAAATGGAAACACCTGTATTAAGTATTATTTTTTAAATTAAAGAATATCAGATGTTCTGTGGGTTCACTCCTTTTTTGTGCATCTTATTTTTCTTTTTGTTAGCAGAAATATGAAATAAATTAAAACTTCACATTTATGCAACAAAAATAGAGTAAGAAAGCAAATGACATGACTGCTAGATAAAGCACTACCTAAAATAATTACCATAAGCTATTTGGAGATGTATTGTGAATTAAACTGCAGAAATATGCATGATAAAAGTGGCATCTGTCATTTAAAAACAATATGATTTATTTAAAAATGAATCTGTGTGCACTGCTTGGATTGACGGGTCTTTAAATTTTGATGATAATTTTATCACTGCCACCCTCAAGCCCCAGTATTTTATGTGCCATTTGCTTTGGGATTTTCCTTGAATTAAAAATTGAACAATCTTATTGCAGTGCAGAAAGGATTTCATTACTTTCAGAGGTGACCTTCCAGATTCTATTAGGACAAGAAAATAGCCTCTAACAACCTCACTCAAAACCTATCTTCTCCTACTAGCATCACCTAATTCTAGCAACTCCAAATGCTCACTCTACGAGTTCTTTCTTTGACATTTTATTCTCCTGCCCTTCTTAGCCAGAGTCAGGAACAGAATCATGTAAAAAACTGTTTGTGAGTCATCTTCTCTGTATTTTGTTTATCTATCTGATTATGTGTTTTTGTTATCTAGCTTCTTCCAAATAAGAGTACCTTGAAGTGCCTTGAAGACAGGAATTGAATCTTATTTTTCTATAGCTTCTCAGAGAGCCTACTTCATAATCCTGTATCTAATGGGCATCTGGCAGTGTTATCAACTGGTTATTTTTAATGAAATACTGTACTCCATGCTTCCTTTTTTTTAAAGACTGTCCTAATTTATTGTGTGTTTTAAGGATATCAGTAGAACTACAAACCAAACTAATCAGCTGTTGGCAGCTTTAAGATAGTACCAAAAGAAGAAGTTATTTCATTCAGCTTACTATTAGCAAGCAAAAATGCATTTTTTACTTAAAGTAATACCAAAATATGTGTTGAACTCAGCATTCATAGCTCATCCTAATTAATTCTATGAGGAGTTATATTTTTATTGCTTTAATAGAATTGCTCCCTTCATAATCTTTATAGAGAACAATTTTGAATATACAATCTGATTTCAACTGCTTCAAGATTCTTTAATCTAATTTTTTCTTCCAGCTAAAGAACCCACTCATACCAGAAGCCTAGTGTGCATGAAACAATTTGAACACTCTTCCCTGTAATTTCCTTTTATGTATATGCAAAACTGTAAGAGTAACATGCACAAAAAATATAATAGCAGCTGACGGGTAACTCTGGAATGCTTTCTCCTCCTCTTGGGAAAGATTATAACTAAAGAGTATAAGGAATTTGGAAAAGCATTGTGGAAAATAACTTTGTGTCAGGTGGAAAATAAAGATACACAAAGTGAGATTGAAGAAAAAAGTTTATCTGAAGAAAAAGGAATGAATCTCACTAAATCAATGATTGATTTTAGTTACATGAAGAATAACAACCAAGCACTCGGGAGGCTGAGGTAGGCGGAGCGTTGTGAGTTCGAGGCCGGCTTGGGCTACAACGCGAGCGCAAGGCCGGCCTGAGCTACATAATGCGACCCTGCCTCGAAAAACCAGGGCCGGGAGTTTGGCTCAGTGCCTTAAGCGCCTGCCCTGGCAGACGCGAGGTTGTGAGTTCAATCCCCGGTGCCGCAAAAAAAAAAAAAAAAAAAAAAAGAATAACAACCAATATTTTCTCTATAAATGTTCAGCTATAAAAACTTAACAAAAACAAAATAAGCTTTATATGGCAATGATTAAAATAGATGAAAATACCTCAAAATGGAGACTGATAAATATCTGAAATGAGGATTAAATGACATTGTAAAAGCTACTGTTTTAATGGTTCTTAAGATTTCTTTTCATTTATTATTTAAATTCTTTATTATCTTGATTTCATCAGATTCATCACTCTCTAATGATTAAAGCTCTTTAAACTTCATTGTGAAAAAGGAAGACATTAATGTTGGGTTATTTCATTAGAACACATGTTTTTGTCCCATTTCTTATGCTTTTCTTCTCTAACTGTTGTTACTCCAATCAAGTAGAAGCACTAGCTTTAAAAGAAAAACAATTCTAAATGCGCACAAAAACTCCAATAGTATCAACAGAAGATGGTATTCAGAATATTTGTAATGGAAAGAGTGACTAACAGAGATCGTTTTACTCTGGGTCTAAATGAACATACGGAATTGATATTTGATTTGAAATAAACTAGGTAAATGTATGTTTACAGTGGAATTCTTAGAGTGGCCTCAGTGCTGTCTTCAACCTCTTTTCTGTTCTTTCTTTTTAAATGTATTTTTGGGGATTTTAAGGGAAAACAGTGATCTGTGTTAAGTTTATGAAAGGAACCCATAATGATGGAGTGAAACTTGAAGAGAGAAAGATCAGAAATTGATGATCACATACATACTTCAGGGTAGGATTGCTGGTACCTTGGTGGTCACCTGTTTCAAGTACTGTACTCTGTGAATATAGATAATCAAATCATGATCATATAAACATCAGAGAAATATGTTATGCTGGTAGAAGCTTTCAGAGATATAGCACACACATAGTGTGACAAACACACACAGACAAACACACACGCACACACACCTTCACATAAACACAAATTGTTTCAGAGCCATAGAGAGAAAATCAAGTGCATGAGATGCTATTTAAGTGTCACTGTGGAGTTGAGTCATCAATGTATCAGGTTCCTCTTGGACTACACCAAGGTGACTTGCTGGGTTTGTTAGCTTCTTCTTGTTGGTTTAACACACATTTTCAGTGTACAGTATCCCTATAGCAAAGTCTGAGAAGAGGCTTCAGCCATAAGGAGGCCTCTTAAGCACCATGGACATCCACCCTCAGCTTTTTTCCTGCAGGTTTGTAGTTCAACAACACTTGAGGACCAGTTAAGAATCACCGAGGACTCCTAATCCACGTGTTCACTGTGAAATTCCTCCCTTGAATCTTCATACATGGCTGTCCCAAGTCAGCACTTCTGTCTTCACTGTTGAACCATGTGTATACCATCTTCTTTGAATACTTTCACATTACCCAGTACCTTCTTTAGGTTCTCGGATTAAGTCACATTGTTGGCTCAGAATCTCATAATCAGACCTGTGGGGTTTTGTTTGGCAAACTCAGAGGTTTTTAAGATGTAATGTAGTAAAGCAAAACTTTCTTGCATTTCTTGGTCACAGTAGTAGCAACATAGCATCTTCAGGTTTATCTCAATCCTACTTCATTTATGTTACCTCCCTGCTTCTGTGGGAATTTGATTATATGAATCATAGCGTAGAGCACCAGTGAGATTCAGAAAGATTTCAAGTGTATCTCAGATGAAGACTAAGACCCTGAAAGCAGATTTGGCTTGCTTGAATTTACATAACAATGTATATATTTCTTGTATGTATTCCTAGTCACAATTTCTGGGTGTGATCAACTCTACTATATGCACTAGTGGAAACCAGAGAAAGCATAATACAAAAAGATACATAACATCACCTTCTTTACTGCCTCCTTTTGCCTCTCACATTGAACAGCTTAGGGCTTCTGTCCGGGCATCTGGCAGAGGAATAAACCCATCACTACAGGCTGGTTTTAGGTCTTATTTATGTAAGAACCTTGCTCAGCATTTCTAATATTTCAGTTTCCCCCAGTAGGACACTTACCAAAATATGCAACCTTTTTTGGTGGGAAGAGAGATTGTCCTGTGATTTCTACCCATTTCATAAGGCCTGTGAAAGTAAACCTTTATGTACTTAAAGTTATACAGAAAATAGAATAAAGTTAATGCCAAAAATAAAAAAATGATACATAGCAATATAAGCTAAAAACCTTCCTAGTCATCAATATAGTTATATGATGTTCATCTAAGTTTGAAATTCATTTCACTTAGTAAACTTGATAATATTCTTTTAAGTACTCAAGATTTGACCTTACTTGAAAAAAATGACACTTTCTACGAATTCCTAAATTCTATCAGGCTGGTTTCTTTTTTGTCTCCTCTGCTTCTCACCTTCTGGACCCTTTCTTTTCTGCCATCAAATGGGGATTTTAAATACAAACCCTGATGCAATCCACTTTTTCTCATTTCTCAGCCTCAGATGTCACCCTGAAAATCAAAGAACTAAGAAATAAGACAGTTAGAGCCCAAACTCTTCTCATCTGAGAGCACAGTAAAGAAACCTGGCAAAATGAAAAATGATGTGGGACACTCTAGGCCAAGATAAACCAGAGTAATAGTCTAAAGAAGCCAGTTCTGGGTAGCTAATTTCTACAAGGTCTTCTGATTTTAGTTTTCACTTCCTCATCTACTAATTTTGTATTGCAACAAGTCTCTGGAGGAGCAGTGAAACTCTCCTACCCAAAGCTTAGTGCTGGTGACCAAGAAAAAGGATGTCTTATAACTATGAGCACCAGACTAGCAAACTCTGCCCCTAAAAACTTCTTCAAAAAATGAAGACTTAGTCATTCATGCCCAGAAGGAAGACTCATCGAGAGCCTTCACATTTTTAGCATTTTATGAAGCGTGGGTGGAAGAGTGCTGGGTAAGACTCACTTTGCGGAGGACTTGATTGCTTTCTGCCAATATTCAGTTCAGCAACTTATTGCAGATGGAACCCTCTTTCTCATATAACTTGAAATATGACAAGGGAAATGTGTCCCACTTTCTCAGACCAGCTCTAAAATTTCAAAAGGTAAAAAGTTAGCCTAAATTCAGAGAGAGTCATGGGGGAAATAAGTTGACATCATACTCCAAACTTCCCAAAGTTGAAGAGGAGTGAAAATGGGTCATCTTTTAATAAACTAACAAAAAGGCATTTCCACCATAGACTTGTTGATTCTAATATTGGAACATTCGTGAAAATCATATCCAGATCTAGTCATTCCATATCCCTGACACAGTGACTTAAGCCTGGCTGCTCTCAAAGGCCACCAGTGCCAGTCCAAGCAGCACAGTGATGCTGTCACTGTACAAGGTCATCTAGGTGCTATCATGGTCTTCGAAAATCCCAGTTCAATTATCTTTGACCACATGCATGTATTTTCTTCTTGTAACTGAAGTTTTGAGTAGAATTTTCATTTAGTTGAGTCACAGAAAAACCAAATCTTTGATGATTCTTTTATGGAAAAGTCTTATGTCAGAATAATCACTATAAAAGTTCTCAGATATTCCTGGCCATAGAAAAAAGAGAATAAGCTGTAAGAGAAAACTAAAAATAATTTAAAAAGCAGGAAAATTTTCAGAAGTTCAAGAAATATATTGAGATTACATCGAATATACTGGATATTGTGTAACTTTGTTGGTGATCAGTTTAATATTCGAAATATACTGTGTCTGTATAGGCTTTTATTTTTCTATATTTTAAATTTTCTAAAATTTAAAAATCACAGAAGTAGGCTTTTTGTTATAATGTTCATAATGACTTCTGAAGCAAATATTTGAGTAGAAGCTTTTTATTGAGAAATGCACTTTGTTCTTATTATTTAAAAATTAGAAACCCACTATAGTGTAGAGTTAAATTGATCTAACCATGTTCCTTTTCTGCTACTTAAAAACAATCTGGAGTGTCTTAAGCTAATTGTGCAGTACCTTCATCTCATGAAATCCTAATGTATATGTCTCTGAAATCTAACATTCCAATTTTTTTTTCTGAAAACTTGAGAACTGGTAAAGCAGCACAGAAAGTTCAAGTTTGCAGAAAAATAGGCTGCAAAGCTTGGAGCCCTTCGGACTTGTATTCTAGGGTGCTTGTCATTAAATCTATGTCTGCCTCTGTATACTCAAATTATGTGAGTGCATCTGGCAGTTCAGGCAAAGTTCTCACTGTCTCTGACAAAGGAAACTGTAGTAGTTTATCCATCATCCAGACTCAGATGTCAGATTACAGCAACCTCAAGCATCTAGAATACCACCAAACCAAGATTGATGAAGAAAAAGGAACAAAGGTGGGGCCAATAATTGTGTATTTTAAAGATGTCTTCATGCAGCCCTAACAATAGTAACAGACAAACCTGGAAACACAGAGGTTAGACTAGTACATTGGCCTTCTAACCAGGCTAAAAGCATGAAGACATGACTAAAGCAAAAGAGAGAAGATAAAGGGAACATAGAATGTGTGGCAATAACACGGGTAGGAAAAGAAAAGCAGCTGTGAGAATGGGGCATGGTAGTGGCTATAAGCCACAAAAGCTGAGAGCGTATGAGAATTAGGAGACATTTAAAAGGATCTACATGTAGCTGAGAGTGGTGGCGCACTTTTGTAATCCCAGCACTTAGGAGGCTGAGGCAGGAGGATCATTTCAAATTCAAGACCAGCCTGGGCTACAAAGTGAGCCCAAGGCCAGCCTGAACTGCACGTTAAGACCCTGTCTCAAAAAGGCAAAAAAAAAAAAAAAAAAAAAAAAAAAAAAAAAAAAAAAAAAAAAAAAAAAAAAAAAAAAAAAAAAAAAAAAAAAAAAAAAAAAAAAAAAAAAAAAAAGGATCTACATGTGGCATGTATATGTACCTATCCCCCATGGTGAATACATTCATCATGTATTCCAGACATGTACTAACTAGGGTGTTTGTCATTAGTTCTTTTAGATCTGCCTCTGCATTATCTCAAATTATGTGAGTACACATGACATTCAAGGCAAAGTTCTCACTGTCTCTGGCAAAGGAAACGGCAGTAGTTTATCCATCATCCAGACGCAGATATCAGATTACAGCAACCACAAGCATCTAGAATACCACCAAACCAAGATTGATGGAGAAAAAGAAACAAAGGTTCATCTGTCATTCAGACTCAGATGTCAGATCTAAGAGCTTATGAGAATGGGGGAACAGTTAAAAGGATCAATACATGGCATGTATATGTACCAGTACTCCACAGCGAATATATTCATCATGTGTCACAAACTATACTAACAAAAATTTTTAGAGAAGGAAAAAAGGAAAGGACCAGAGACAGTAGAAGTAGACAGAGCTACCGTGGATCTTAGTGGTCGCTCAATACCTTGTCAAAGGCAAATATCAGACATCAGCCTTGTGTAACAGTACTGTGGTACCGAGTGTCATATTTAATGTAAAGATTAATCACCCCCAGTATCACACAGGGGAGTCATTATATACAAAATTTAATGAGGCTTTGGGACATATAATTCACTAGTGAAAATAAGCTCTATGGGGCCAGGGACATCGTTCTGTCTAAAGCATTCCTTGGCACATAGTAGGCCCACAAAACGTGAACTGGGTGAAATAATGACTAAACTATCATACTGCCATATGGGAGAGTATTTGACTGTAGAATTTTTTTAATTAATTAATTTTTTATTTATTTAAGAGAGAAAAGACACAAAAAAGAAAAACAAAAAGCAAGAGACTAACAACAAATTCAATACAAAAAATAACAGTATAGGTTTACAAAACAAGATGATAGGAATTTGACAATGGTTGTAATATTGCATATTGTTGCCTTCAAAAAGGTTGCTTAGATTAACAAATGTAGACATGTAAAATTGTTCTAATCATATGAATATTAACTATTCTTTTCCAATAACTAATATATTTAGTATATGGTCATTTTAGCTACCTTATGTATACAAATTTGTGTCTTTTTCTTTTTCCCTTCCTTCTTTCCTCCTTTCCCCTATCCCAATTACTTTTCCTCTTTGAGCAGTTTCTTACCCTTACACAATGTCTTGGTTACTTTTCTATCATTGCTGAGACAAAATATCTGACGCCCAAAATTAGGGAAGGAAAGATTTATTTCTTACAGTTCTTGGGGGTTTCAGTCCATACTCAGTTGGCTCCACGGCAGCGTGGCATGGTGGGGCAGCCATTCATGGCATGAACTGATGAGAGAGAAAGAGAGGACTCGCCCTCCTCCCACCCTTGCACTGTATGTCAGTTCCACCCCTGGGCAGGTACAGCACTCACATCACCAATCCCAGTGCCGGACAACAAATCAATTACAAATGCCAGACTCAGCCTCATCCATGATTACATGAGGCTTTGAGGGGACACAGGACCATAAACTATAACACAGTATTTATTGTAGATTTTGGATCACATATACTTTTTCAGTTTCTTACACCAAGGAGACAATATGGTATTTACACATGTGAGTTTAATTTATTTCACTTGTGAGTGTGGTCTCAAGTAGCATCCATTTACTTATAAAAGCTTCAATGCAATCTTTCTTTATAGCATGGTTTACGAATACCACATCTTTTTTGTCCATTCCTTGTTTGATGTGTGCTTGAGTTGTTTCCAAGATTTGGCTATTGCAGAATGTGTGGCTATAAACATGGGTGCACATGTATCACTATGGTATGATGTTTTCAGTTCTTCTGGAAAAATGCCCAGAAGCAGCATAGCTGGGTCAAATGGAATCTCTAATCCTAGCTTCTTGAGGAATCTCCACACTGATTTCCACAGTAGCTGCACCAGCCTACACTCCCACCAACAGTGGAGAAGGGTTCCTTTTTCCCCACAGCCCCTCCAGCATTTGTTATTGGTTGATTTCTTGATCTTGGTCATTCTTTCTGGGGTGAGATGGAATCTCAATGTTGTTTTAATTTGCATTTCCCAAATGACCATTGATGTTGAACATTTTTTCATATATTTATTTGCCATTTATATTTCTTCCTCTGAGAAGTATGTATTCATTTCAGATGCCCATTTTTGGATTGGGTCCTTGAATTTTGGGGGCCTAATTTTTTTTAGTCCTTTATATGTTTTAGATACAAGTCCTTTGTCTGAGGGACAGTTGGCTAAGATATTTTTCCAATTCATGGGTTTTCTTTTCACTCTGTTGATTTCCTTTGACATGCAAAAATGTGTTAATAAAATAATATCCCAGTTGTTGCTCCTAGGAAGTATTTCCCGTGCAGTTTGATTTTTGTTCATGAACTCTCTGCCTACTCCTATGTCATCAAGATCTTTACCTACTTTGTCTTTCAGCAGATTTAGTGTCTCTGTTTTAATATCTAGATCTTTGTTCCATTTTGACTTTAGTTTAGTGCATGGTGATAGATATGGATCTAGTTTTAGTTTTCAGCATATAGGAAGCCAGTTTTTCCAGCACCGCTTATTAAAGAGGCTGTTTTTGTTCCAGTGTACATGTTTGGCCCCTTTGTCAAAGATGAGATGGCTGAGCGTGTTTGTAGTTGTGGCTGTATCTTCTAATCTATTCCGTCAATCTTCAGGTCTGTTTTTATTCCAGTACCATGCTGATTTTATCACAGTAGCTTTGTAATATAATTTCAAGTTGGGGATTGTGATGCCTCCTGCCTTACCTTTGTTGCCCAGAATTGCCTTTGCTATTCTAGGTCTCTTCTGCTTCCAGATGAATTTTAGGGGTGATTTCTCTAGCTCTGTGAGGTACGCAAGTGGTATTGTGATTGGAATTGCATTAAATCTGTACAACAACTTTGGGAGAATGGCCATTTTCACGATATTTGTTCTTCCTGTCCATGAACAGGGAACATCTTTCCATTTTCTGAAATCCTCTTCTATTCCCTTTTTCAGAGTAATGTAATTTTCACTGTATAGAACTTCTGCTTCCTTTCTTAGATTGATTCCTAAGTATTTCATTTTTTTGGATGCTATAGTAAAGGGTATGGTTTCCCTTATTTCTCTCTCAGTGAGTTTGTTGTTTGTGTATAAGAATGTTACTGATTTCTGAGTGTTGACCTTGTATCCAGCAATATTACTGAATTTGGTTATTATATCTAGATATCTTTCAATGGATTTTTGGGAGTCTTCAATATAGAATATCACATCATCAGCAAATAATGATAATTTAACTTCTACATTTCCTATCCTTATGCCTTTTATTTCTCTCACTAATGTTTGCAGAACTATATTGAATAGCAGTAGTGATAATGGACATCCTTGTCTTGTTCCTGATTTTAGGTTGTAAGTTTTCAGTTTTTGTCCATTTAGTAAGATGTTGGCTGTTGATTTATGATATATGACTTTCTTCAGCTTAAGGTAGAGACCATCTATTCAGATTTTCTGTGGTTTTTTTTTTTTATCATGAATGAGTGTTGGATTTTGTCAAAAGCTTTTTTTGCATCTATTGAGATGATCGTGTTGTTCTTGTCCTTGGTTCTGTTGATATGGCACATTTCATTTATTGATTTGCATATGTTGACCCATCCCTGCATTACTGGGATGAATCCCACTTGATCGTGGTGTATAATCTTCCTCATAACTTGTTGCATTCTCTTTCCACTATTTTATTGAGGATTTTTGCATCTATGTTCATTAGGGAGTTTGGCCTGTAATTCTTTTTTTTGGATGGGTCTTTCTCTGGTTTTGGTATTAGGGTAATACTTGCTTCTAGGAATGAATTAGGGAGACTCGTTTCTCTTTCAATTTCATTGTAGAGTTTGAGGAGTGTTGGCATTAAGTCTTCCCTAAATTTCTTGTAGAATTCAGCAGTGAATCCATCAGGACCTGGGCTTTTCTTCATTGATATGGTTCTAATTATATTTTCAATTTCATTAACCAAAATTGGGTTATTCAGCAGTTTTACATCTTCTTGATTCAACTTTGATAATTCATATGTTTCTAGGAATCTGTCCATTTCTTCTGTGTTATCAAACCTATGGGAGTAAAGGTTTTCAAAGTAGATATTGATGATCTTCTGTATTTCCACAGGGTCTGTAGTGATCTCACCCTTTTCCTTTCTTATTGCATGGATTTGAGTTTTTTCTTTCCTCTTTTTGATAAGGTTGGCTAGGGTTTTATCAATTTTATTTATTCTTTCAAAGAACCAACTCTTCAATTCATTAATTCTTTGTACTGTTTTCTTAGTTTCAATTGCATTAATTTCTGCTCTGATGTTTATAATTTCCTCCATTATTTGGGCTTTGGGCTTGACTTGCTCTTCTTTTTCTAGAAGTTTGAGGTGCAGCATTAGGTTGCTTTTGTGTGTTCTTTCCATTTTTCTGATGTGGGAATTTAGTGCTATAAATTTCCCTCTGAGGACTGCTTTCATTGTGTCCTACAGGTTCTGGTAATTTGTATTTGCATTTTTGTTCAATTGTAGATATTGTTTAATTTCTTCTTTAATTTCTTCTGTGACCTGTTGATTGTTGAGGAGAGTGTTATTTAATTTCCGTGTGTTTATGGGGTTCTCGTGGGTTTTTTCCTCATTGATTTCCAATTTTATTGCACTATGGTCAGATAATATGCATGGAAATATTTCAATTCCTTTGAATTAAGCGTGTTCTGTGGGCTAGTATATGATCTATTTTAGAGAATGACCCATGTGCAGCTGACAAGAATGTGTACTCTGATGTTGTTTGGTAGAACACTTGGTCCACATCTACTAGGTCCATTTGTTCACAAGTTTGATTCAATTCTGTTGTTTGTTTGGTTGATCTGTCTCTTTGTGACAGTGAGGTGTTAAGGTCCCCTGTTATAACTGTTTATTTGGTTTTTCATGTCTATTAAGATTTGTCTTACATATTTGGGTGCTCACATATTTGATGCATGTATACTTATGATCATAATCTCTTCCTTTTCAAGTTTTCCCCTAACAAGTATGTAATGACAGTCTTAGTTACTGAGATGAAATACCTGATACCTAAAATTAGGGAAAGAAAGGTTTATTTCTTAAAGTTCTTTGGGGTTTCAGTCCATACTCAGTTGGCTCCAAGGCCATGTGGCATGGCAGGGCAGCCATTCATAGTGGCTGCAAACAGAGAGGCAACGACAGGCAAGAGAGAGAAGATATGTCTTCTTCCTGCCCTTATACTGGCTCCATCCCTGGGCGGGTGCAACATTCCCACCACCAATCTCAGCACCAAACAACAAACCAATCACAAATGCTAGACTCAGCTGCATTCATGCCATGATTACTTGAGACTTGGCAGGGCCATAGGAATGTAAACCATAACAGTGACCTTCTTTATTCTTTTGATTGGTCTTGGTTTTAAGTTCACATTGTGTGCAAACAAAATAGCTACCCCTGCTTTTTTCTGGGTTCCTGTTGCATGGAGTATTGTTTTCCATCCTTTGATTTTTAGTCTGTGAATTTCCTTTTGAGTTAAATGTGTTTCTTGTACACAGCATATTGTTGGATTTTATTTCTGAACCCACTCTGCCAGTCTGTTTCTTTTTAGTGGTGAGTTGAGACCATTTACATTGATTGATATAACGGATATGTACTGACTTATCACTGTCATGTTATCTTCCTGTTGTTGGTTTTCTACTTTTTCTGTTTAATTGTTTGCCCTGCTTAGTTGTTTCCTTTTGCTGTTGTTCTTGGAATAGTAGTTATCTTTGTCTCTTTCCAGAGTGTCTTTCAGTACTCTTTGTAGTGTTGGTTTGGTGGCCATGAATTTCTTCAGTTGTTCTTTGTCATGGAAGCATCTTATTTCTCCATCAATTTTTAAACGTAATTTTGCAGGATACATCAATATGGGTTGAAAGTTGTTTTCTTTCAGGATTTGAAATACTTCACTCCAAGCTCCTCTTGACTTGAAGGTTTGTGTTGAGAAGTCTGCCATGATTCTGATAGGCTTTCCTTCATAGGTGATCTGTTTCTTTTCTCTGACAGCTTTTAGTATTCTGCTCTTGTGCTGAATTTCTGATATCTTAAGTATTATATGTCTGGGTGAAGGTTTATTTTATTTATGGTTAATTGGGGTTCTGTATGCCTAACTTATTTTCTCTTCCAATGCTTGGAAAATTTTCTACTATTATTTCTGCAAATAGTGTTTGCAGGTCATTTGTGTTGACCCTTGCTTTTTCACTGACATCTATCAATCTTATATTGTTTCTCTTTGCATCATCTTGCAGCTGTTGAATTGTTGTTTCCTGGTTCCTTGTTATTTTTAAGAGAAATTTTCTTCTGTGATCATAAGCTTCCATGGTGTCTTCAAGGTCTGAGATTCTATCTTCAGCTTTATTCAAGAGGTTTTGTCTACTTTCAATGGAGTTTTCAATTTCCTGAATATCCCTTTGAATCTGTTCCATGAATTCTAGTTCAGTCTTATATTGTTCATTCAAAGTTTCCATCATTTTCTTATGTTCCTCTATTTTTTTTATCTAGATCTTTAGATACACACAGCATTTCTTTCATGATGTTTGTCATTTCATATTTTACCTGAGAGATTGTTTCTGATTTGATTTCCTCTATAGCTTCATGGAATTGTTTCTTTACTTCAGTTGCTATCATTTCAGGAAGTTCAATTGTGCAATTTCCAGTGTCTTCCATTTCACTGTCTGTTGGATTTGTTCTTGGTAGGCTGGAGGACTGAGACTACATCTTGCTCTTTCATTTTGTCATTTTCCTCTGGGACATGTGTGACTGGCCAGGCAGCCTCCCAATGGATTGCACTGGAACACTGCACTGAGTAGACAACTTCAATCCTCCAATATCCCTGTGGCTAGCCGGGGTGCACCCCTGAACTATGGCACTGGAGCCTTGTGCTCTGTGGCCTGTGAAGCTGGTCATGTGTTCCCCTAATGTACTGTGCTGGGTTGCTCTTGGATGCTGGGATTGTCAAAGCTTGTATCCTCCTTGCAGCTAGCAGGGGCACATCCCCAGAGTGTGTTGCGTGGTCCTAGAAGCTGGCTGAGTGGAGTTCAGAACCTCTGCAACCCAGGTGGCTAGTAGAGGCACCCCCCAAGGGTGTGGTACTGGGGTCTTGCACCTGGCTTGGTGGAGTTCAGAGCCTCCAGGACCCAGGTAGCTAGCAGGGATGTATCCCTAGTGTGTCATGAGGGCCTAGTGCCTGACTGGGTGGAGTTCAGAACCTCCGGAACTCAGGGGCCTCTGCAGAGCATGCCCCTGGAGTGTGGCAATGCTGGGACCTTGCATCTGGCTGGGAGGAGTTCAGAGCCTCTGGAGCTTGGGGTTAGACAGAGCATGTCCCTGGTATATAATACCAGGGCCTTGCTCCTGGCTGGGTGGAGTTTGGAACCTCTGGGACCTGCTGCATGGCTACCTGGGCCACACCCCTGAAAATGGAGCTGGGGCCTTTTACTCTGATGGTCAGAGTTCAAATTCTCCAATACTTGTCAACTATGCTGGTCTGTCTCTGATGAGTGGCTCTGAGGCTCTGCACTAGACTGGGCTCGGTACCTCTGTGACCTGTGAGGCTGGCTGGGTGTTCCACTGATGGATTGCCCTGGGACACTGGGATGGGCAGAGCTCGGATCCTCTGTTGACTGTAGAATGTTGAATTGGAGGTGTGTTTTACTCAGTAACTTGCAATATGGATTGGGAAAACCAAAGGAGAGAAGCAAAAGTAGGACAGGAAGTCTAAAGATGACTCAAAACAGGCAAGACTGGGACACCTACCCTGATAATTGTTCATTTTTATATGTTCAATAATAACATGGCTAAAAGGAGATGTTCTTCATAAAGTCTTCTGATTTTGTAAGTTTGTTCTACATTCTGGTGACACAAAGTAAAAGGTGCTATTTTTAACTGAATTGGAGGTATCTGCTTTGAGTATTTCTCAGTAAAAAGAATACACTTCATTCTCCCTCCCCCAGTGACCTTCAAATCGAGTCTTGAAAAGATCAGTTTTAAAGAACCAGTTAGAAAAGTCATAGATTATTAGTTGAATAATGCAGGAGTATTTTGGCTGATTTTTAAACTTCGTGAATAGCCAGCACATGATACAGCTAAATGAGAATCATTAGTTGCTTATGCCTTTCAGAGAACTCATTTATAATATTCTTCCACCTTCAGCATGGCATATAATTCTGTGCCTTGGTCATATTTTCGGGCTTCCCTATGGCCTGCATATGAATTCAAAACGGTGAAGATAGATTGTGCCCTTAGGGGCTAGTCATATAGATTCCTTAAAAATAAAACCTTTAACTTTTAAGAAGAAATTTAGCACAGAGCTATCAGAGGGATCATGGTATTTATTACAAAGGACAAACTGATGCACAGATGGACACGGAGTACTTTCCAAGTGTTTCCATCATTTTTAGTACCTTCAGGGAAAGATTATTTCAAATCTGAGTCCTGCTTGAAGATACTCAGCTTCTTTCCAGCTAGTAATTATGGATGCAACCTTGAAGAGAAGTGTTACTCTTTTTATCCTCTTTCTGCCTATTAGTGTATCAACTAAGATATTACTCAGAAAGCAAAATACAAGAGAAATTTGTTACATCCTGCAAATACTATATAAAATGCCCAAACTTACTATTCTTAAAATGCATTCTGTAGATGTCTGGAATTCTATTGAAAACCAGACATTGGGAAAAATACTTCAAGAGCACCATAGTCTGATGTCAAGTGTTTGGAAGTGTTTCTTTTCTGGCAGTGATGATGTGGTGGTGGCAGTGATGGTGGTGATAGTGTAGAAGGAGTAGAGTTAGATATCTCTTCTCACATACATTCTTGGATTACTTTGTATCCTTTAATCTACATCTCCCTATTTCCTCCCTCCCTCTCTGGCCCATTACCATTATTTATTCTTGATTTTTGTACAAATTAGCAATTACATGGGATAAACAAGTCTAATATCTAATATACAGCATGAGAACTATAGTTACTAGTAGTGCATTGTTTTTGAGGCTAAATGAGCAAATTGTAACTGCTCTTGCCACAGAATGGTAAGTGAGGATAAAAGTATGAGTAGATTAGTTTCATTGTACCATTTACTACAGATATGTGTCCTCATAACATGTTATATACCTTAAATATACACAATGAAATTTATTTTGAAAAATCTTTGGATTAATAGTGAGAAATGCACCTCCTCCATCCAAACGGAAAAGGGAAATAGATGAGTGATGTGAGTTGCCAAAAGTACTGATTGTAAGAAATACAAACAAGGTTTGGGAGGTTGCTGGGGAGTTCATAAGACTCTAGAAAGAAAAACAAAAAGGATGATTTTTAAAAATTCAAGATAACTCCCTAAAGGAAAAGACTTTCAGCCTTTGACTAAGCAATAATTTTATAAGAGGTAGGCAGGTGACAGTGCCTTCTAGCTCTGCGTGGCCACACAGCACCTGCAAGAGGAAGTGGCTTTAGGGTCCTCACCGTGTGACCCTGCTCCCACCCAGTGTTGCACTGATGGGCAGCTTCACGAAAGGATGGGTCTATGTCATTAATATGCTTACACATGCACACACGTGTGTGCATGTTCCAGATACTGTATTTTTTTAAGAAAGAGGAAAGTGCTATGTTTGAGAAAAGTGTTCAGCAGTGAAAGCTGAGAAAATGTGAAAATGGGATTACTTAATTTTTAAAAGCTTCGTTTAATGTATTCAGACGTTCTTATTTCTCTCAAGCTTCTCAGGAACTGATGTTGTAGAAATTCAGTAACTATCTGGCCAGGTCCAGGTTTCATGACAGTATTCAGACCGTTCACAAGGATCTGCCAGCAATCAAGATACTGTTACATCCTTCTCCAAACGTGCAATTTGCTAGGCACTTACAATTTCTCTTGAAGAAAGTCGCAGTCTTTTTTTTTTAGAAAGTCTCAATCTTAAAAATGAGTCCAATGTGTCTCAAGAAATTCAGAAAGACTATAAAAATCTTCAGAGTGAGAGAAACTTCTTCCAGTCAAGTAAGGACTTCAGTGTATGACTAAATTTGTAAGGGCTGTTCTTTTTTTTTTTTTTTTTTAAGAGAAGCAAAGACACATATAAGAGAAAATGCAAAAGAGACAAGCAAACGACTAGAGCAAATGTACAACAGTAACACTGTAGGTTTACAAAACAGGATGATAGAAACTTGACAATGGTTGCAATATTGGGTAACGTTATTTTCAAAATGGTTGGTTACATTAACAGATATAGACATGTAAAATTGATCTAATCATATGAGTATTAACCGTTCTTTCTCAATAACTAATACATTCAGCAGTGTGTTCATTTTAGTTATCTTACATATACTTATATACAGATTTGTATCTTTTCCTTTTCCCTTCCCTCTTTCCCCCTTTTCCCTTCCCAATTACTTTTGCTCTTCGAGTAGTTTTTTACCCTTACATATATTTATTGTAGATTTTGGATCATATATACTTTTTCAGTTTCTTACACTAGGGAGACAATATGGTATTTACACATATGGGTCTTGTTTATCTCACTTATGCGTATGGTCTCAAGTCATATCCGTTTACTTATAAAAGTCTCAATGCAATCTTTCTTAATAGCTGAGTAGTACTCCATTGTATAAAAATACCACATCTTTTTTATCCATTCTTTGATTGATGGGCACTTGGGTTGTTTCCAAGATCTGGCTATTACTAATTGGGTTGCTATAAACATGGGTGCACAAATATCACTGTGGTATGATGTTTTCAATTCTTCTGGGAAAATGCCCAGAAGTGGGATAGCTGGGTTGAATGGGATCTCTAATCCTAGCTTCTTGAGGAATCTCCACACTGACTTCCACAGTGGTTACACCAGTCTACACTCCCAACTTGCTATACAGTTCAGACTGGCCTTGAACTTATTTTGTAGTCCAGGCTGGTTTCAAACTCACAATCCTCCTGCCTTAGCCTCCCGAGTGCTTTTCTTTTCTTTTCTTTTTCTTTTTTTTAAAGATGGGTCTCACTGCGCAGTTCATGCTGGCTTTGGGCTCACTTTGTGACCCAGGATGGCCTTGAATTTGTGGCAATCTTCCTGCCTTATCCTCTTGAGTGCTGGGATTGCAGGCATGAGGCTTCATGCCTAGCCAGGATTACTTATTATAAGGTTCAATTCCTGAATTGTAAGATGCATTTATAGTGTGTATACCTTTAGCTCTCATACAGATAGTCCATAAAATAGTAACAACATTTCTAATAATCCTAATTCTTTGGTAAAGATGAGTACTTTAGAAGAAATACAATCATGATTTTTAAGTGATCAAGTAGAGTGCATATTTAATCTTTTTAAAAATAATGTATTGCTGTTAATATTTTATAGTTTATCTGTGTATAAATATCATATATAAACTGTTAAGATTACATATAATTTCTACAAGTTGATTTAAATTGATATAAAACTTTCAAAATCATCCCTTTTAAATTTTGCCTGTATAAGTTTGGATTTTCAACATTTTGGGGACTCAGAATCCAGTGTTTTCAGTCAGCACTGTCCTACAGCTTTTCAGCTTAGTTCAATATACATTCTCTCTGACTTACATGAAAATGAAAGTGTGTGCTTATATCCAAAACTATAAATAAATAAAAATAAAATGAAGTTGTAAGGGCTGGAGTCAGAGTAATACTTTCTGAATTGGTACCAGCTTATGCAGTAATGCTAATAAAAACTCTTAGACACACATTTTCGACTTATAAGCATGAAGGAAAGATGCAGACCTTTAATTAACTGCTTTTCTAATTATCAGGATGATTTTTGCTCCACAGCAAACAAATGTCAATGTTAATATCAGCTGAGAACATTGTTTCTTGATAGGAAATGACTACAATGTTAGGTGTCAAAATGCATGTTATTTGTAAAAGTGCTTGAAAATGTATTTAAATTTATAATTTACTTCTGCATTCAAAGCAACATTTTAGAGGATAGAAGTGTCCATTATTAGAAATGCCCTAAAACTTTACAAGTGTTACATATAATAATTAATACAAGTCTTAATAGTTAATTTGGGTTGAAGCCTTTGTGTCGGTACATGTCTCCATCTCCCTAGAAGAACTTCCTACCTCTCCTCTGAGTTTTTCAAAGGTGTCAGGTACCTTATTCCATTCTTCATCAAATAATCATCTACCAATTATCTAAGTGCTAGGTGCTAGGATTATAGCAGTGAACAAAACAGATGGATAAACAAAAAATACCTGGTATAATGTTAGCTAGTGATAAACAATGTGAAGCAAAATAAAACGGAAAAGGGGACAGAGAGGGATGGGGTTTCTGTTTTGGACTGAGTTTTGAAAAAGTTTCCCTAGAGGAGACATTTGAGTACAGATCTAAATTAAGTGAGGGAGCAAATTGTGCAGATATCTAGGACAGTGATTCTTAACCAGGGGTGACTTTGCCCCTCATGGGACATCTTGAGACATTTTTGCATCTGGAGATATTTTTAAGTATCACAATTGCAGGTGGGGGTGCTCCTGGCATCTGGTAGTTAGAGGCTAAGGGTACTGCTAAGTATCATAATATACAAGATGGCCCCTGCAACAAAGAGTTATTCAGCCCCAAATGACAATAGCACAAGAAACCTTGATTTAGAGAAAGAATATATGCCTGCTCTACAGTAAGTGCAGGAGAGACTCTGAGATGGGAACTTTCTTGGCTTATTTGAGGAAAACCTGGGAGCCTTCGGTGGCTAGAGCACAGTGACATGAAGATACCATTCAAACAGATTTAAAAGATAGTCAAAACCTACGCCTCCCCTTTCTCCTGCCCTACTCCTAACTTTATTAAGTTCCACAGCTCTCCTGTGAGACATGGCTTTGCTAGCAGTTGTCCCAGGAAACAGATTCCTGGTTTTTGTGGGAGACAAGGATTTCGCATACTTGTTTCTATGGAGAGTAAGTTCACATCTGTCTTTCCCAGGGATGCAAAGATTAGGAGGACTGCTTCACTGAAGTTCTGCAACTGAGACCTTCAGTAGGGTAGTTATTAGCCATGTGGCTATTTGAATTTAAATTAGTAAAATGCAATCATGTTAAAATTTCAGTTCCTGGGATATGCTAGCCACATTTCATCCCCTATAGTCATACAGAATCCTAGTCTTCAATCTTTGACTTCCACTGCTCTGGATCTGGACCATTTGTGGTTGTTGTTGTTGTTTTTGCTCTGATTCTGACCTTCGTCAGGCTTTTCATGCTGAGGAGTCTAGTGACCTCTTGAATCAGCAAACACACCCCATATCATTCAGGGGTCTGTTCAGATGGTGTGGGTGACTTACAGTTTGTGCTTACTTAGCTAATCTATTGCCTTTGCTTTGTTTTGTTTTCGTTGTGTTCTGTTCTGCTCTGTTCTGTTTTGTTTTGTTTTGTTTTGTAAGAAAGGTTCAAAGCTGACCTAAAGTTCCTTTCAGCTTGGGAATCTGATTTTAGGATTCTTGGTTTGATCTCATTTGTGTCATTTCTCTCCACTGTGTTATTTTCCACTTACCCCCATTGCAGATTCTATTTTGCTTTTCTCCCTTCTCAGCAGAGATCATTTTCTCTAAGCTATCAATATTACTCCATGACTGTTTTCTAACTTTAAAAATGAGTTTGAGGAATAAAGCATTTCAGAATTGCAGGCATAGAGTTCATATTTCTACTTAAAATAGCATATACCATGTGTATGTGCTTTGATTTCTTTAGTTAGATGTGGTCTTCAGTAAATGAAATCACAGGCATTATCTTTGGGTTGTGCAGGTGCTAGCCTTGATTTGAAAGGCCAACAAAACTAATGTAAGAATGTTTCTTCAGTCAGTAGTGTTTACCCTCATAAATTTTCTACACTGCTGGTAGTGGTTACCTTAAGAATGATCTTGAAATGTGTGTGGCAGTGGCTTTCAAATTTTGTCTTGAGTCCTCATTACACCCTTTAACATCACGGAGGATCCCAAAGATCTTTTGTTATAGAGGTTGTAACTTTCTGTACTTACCATATTCAAAATTAAGACAGGGGAAAATTTAAAGCTCAAGAAAATCCAAGCACCTATAACATTATCCACCAGAGCAGTTGTATCATTATATATCATGTTGTCACTTGGAAAACTCCACTGTATGTTTGAAAAGAGTAAGAGCAGAAAAGGCAAGTATAGTCATCCCTCAGTATTTGCTGGTGGGAGATTGGTTCTAGGACCCTGCTACGGTACCAAAATCCTTAGATGCTGCAGTCCCTTATGTAAAACTGCATAGTGGCCATCATGACTCCTCACAGTAGCCCACTCTGTATAGATGCAGAGTACATTTTTATTTTTGTGTTTACCTTTTCCTCTTTTTCTTTGGCCCAAGTTTGCTCTACAGAGCCAGTTTTTTCCCTTACCCCTTCACCCCTCACTTTTCAAATAAACTTTTGGCACCATTTTTGGATTGTCTGGTCCAACTCTCTGTTCAAGGCAAGAATGACCTGGACTGTTAAAAAAAACTGCATAGTATTTGCATGTCACCCTATATGTTTTAAATCATCACGGAATTACTTGTAATACCAGATATACTATAAACGTAAAGTGAATAGTAAATATACTGTGTTGTTTAGAGATTAATGACAAGTGAAAAGTACTATAGATGTTCCATACAGATGCAATTTTTGGAAGTATTTTGGATCCTCAGTTGAATCTGCAGAGTCATAACCTGCACACACAGAATACTGACTGTACTGGCTGAGTACTATGAAAATTTGTTTTACCTCTGTGACCCCTTAGACAGAAATATGCAATCCTCAAGGATTCTGAGACCTTACTTTGAAAACCAGTAAGGAGAGATAGGTATTTTATGTCTAGAAAATATCTTTTTACCATTGCAGGGTTAATTGTTCCTTGACCTGAGTAGTCAATATATCTCCACTGAAAGGAAAGGCTGGGAATAAGCGTGTATGGAGCACATTCCCTGCGCCCATCCCATCATGTCGCCACTTGCAGATCTCACTCAGTTTGCAGTCATCCATTCCTAATTTAGGACAGGAGATTCTCTCACCTGCAGCCCCGCAGCACCTCCCAGCTATCTTGGCTTGAGTTCTTGAAAGGAAGCAAGCAAAGCATCATTTCAGCAAATTAGCTGAGTTACATTGCTGGAATATTCTCAACCAGGTCTCAGAGTAAGACCAGTGAAAATATTTATTAAGAGAAACTGACCTGTTTCATCATAAAAGTACTTTCTTAGTGGGTGGTCTTCAAAGTGTCTGTGTGCCTATGGCTTGATAGCATTGAAATAGATAGATAAATAAGTTTGGTGCATGCAAACACACACACGCTCACACACACACTTTTTTTCCTAAGAGCTCCAAGAATATGCAAGTTGTATAGACCTTTTTCACACCTAAAGGAAATTCGGAACTCATAAACCTTTCTTTCTTGACAGTTTCCTATTACACTGATTTAATTCCTGTGAGTTATTTCCTTCTATTCCAGCTTGTTGGTTCATGTTTATTTTTCCAGAAAAAAAAAACTCAGTGAAATTCTGAAAACAGAAGAGAATTCAGGGTAGTTTTATTACCTTTATTTTTTAAAAGAGATATTGCATAATAAAAATACAAGCTTAAATATCACATAGTTTCTCTTAATATGAGATAAACAAAATACATATACAAATAAAGAGCATAACAGAAAATAGATAATGGGATAGGAAGTAGGAAAAAGTGCAAATAATTCTCTAGATGCATTTTAATATATATACTGATTTGTTTCATTTATATCATTAGTTTCTCTTAGTTCATTGAAAAGAAAGTTTTGTGCTGTTATCTGTTTCTTTTGTGTAAGAGGGAATCTTTTTTGTCTGTCTTATGCTCTGAGTACTTTGAAAACAATGATACACAGTATCTGAACTTCTTATTCTCTTATTTTGTTATGAAATTTTACTTTGCTTTTGCATAAAATAAAAAATAAAAAATACAGATAAACAAAAGAAAAAATAACTTCTTAAGTCCCACTACTGCTGATATTTTGGTACAGAGTGTTCATTTGTGGGTCTCTAGTTTAGCACTCTGTCTCCCCTCCATTTACATATGCTTAAAAATTTATCAGTATACTATCATAAAAATTAATTCTTGTGAGATAATTTTATTTCACTTTAATTGCAAAATCTTTCTGTGCCATTAACCCTCTGCCTCTGCTTATCAAACTTCAGTGCATGTGTGAATCACTGAGAAACTTGTTAGAACTATAGAGTCTCAGACCCTCTTGTAGACCTACTGTATTAGAAATGGCATTTTTTAAAACTCCTGGTAAAGGTGTTGGTAATATTGCAGTAGCAAAAGGTTGACATCTTTTGTGAAGTCTGCACAGTGTCCCAATGTTGATGTAAAATTGTCAAACATTCAATTTAATACTTGCGGTCTCCCTGTGAAGATGAGAAACTTTCTTATGAATATTAGTAGTAAATATTTCTTGCAAACATTAGCATTTTATTAAAACAAGACTTGGTAAGCCTTAAAGCAAAAAACTCTAATTAGTTTGCAGGCTGATACATAGTCTAAGAGAAATAATTTTTTAAAGAGTCCAAAACATCAATTGATTCCACTGTGTAGCACAGAAGACTGTAAGTGTTGCCGTGATGTTTCCTGTCATATGACTGTATCTTCCTCTATCTGCAGTGACCCAAGAAAAAGCTTCCCCTAATATTTTTGTTATTGCATTTGTAGCATTATTATTATTTGAAATACCTTTGCCTCTGTCTCTTCTCGAAATCATCTACTTTTATCCATCCTTCAACACAGAGCTTTAATTTCACTTTCCTCTGGAAAGTTGCCCCACCAGTCCAGTTTATACTGAGCTCACTTGCAAAATAGTCCCCATTATTCTCTGAGCCAGCTGTCTCAATGTACACTTATCTACTTTCTCTTTACTTAGATATATCACTTCTTACCTCTGACCCACTTGTAAGTGGTTGAGGGAAAGATCTTCAGTGGGCTTCATCCAAGTCCTCTGCAGCCCTTTTCAGTTTAGAAAAAGACTGAGTGTAGTAGAAAGAGCTCAGTTTGGAGTGAAAGGGTTTGTGTTTGAGACCCAGCTCTGTCGTTTACCATCTGTGTAATCACAGAGCGTTAAGTAACCTCTCTGAGCCCTGATTTGGTCATTAGTGTAATAGGAACAATCTGCACTGTGCATTGCTTAACAAATCACTTAACAAGCTTATTGTGTAAATTAAGACTATATTATATCACTCCCCAAAGTCTAAATAATTCACTAAAAGTCTCATCTCATGTTGGAGCTTGCCCCTAAATTCTATCTGATGTATGCAAGTCTCAATCAACCTATCTCTCTCTCTCTCTCTCTCTCTCTCTCACTCTTTCTCTCTCTCCCTCTCTCTCTCACTCTTTCTCTCTCTCCCTCTCTCTCCCCTTCTCTCCCCATTGCCAATGCAAACGTACACACTGACATACAAGAATGATTGTATCCTGGGTTTAAGGTCCTTTACATGGTAGCAGCATCTATCAGGAGTTGAGCAATACATATTGTTAGTTTACATTGCATTTATTTACATTATTTTTAAATCATTTAATTCAGTCAATTATTTAAGAAATACAGATGTATACAGCACAATAAAAAGTTGCACAATATAATGTTTTAAAATATGTGTGCTTTGTGGAATGGCTAAATCAGTGCATTTATTTTCTTTCTAGTTAGGGCAAGCAATATTCGTTTTTCAGTAATAGCAATAATATATAGCTCACTTTTAAAATAAATTTATTTTAGAAAAAAGCAGGGCAATTTAGAGTAAAATGCTCAGTAAATAGTAGAGCATAAATTATGAAAATATGATAAAACATCATGCTGACATTATAAAAAGTGACTAAAGTTTGATAAATATTTACCCATAGAAGCCAACCATAAAGCAATATGCAAATATCAGTTGTTAATTTACCTATGATTAATTAAGTAAACTGCTAGAAGACCAACTTATTTGGTTGCTCTCAAGCAGAGTCCTAGACATAATAGATTCTCAATTATTACTCAAGTGTGATTTAAAGTAGGCCAATAAATCAAGTGTTCTGTTCTTTGACACATAACTACCTGTTGTTCCATATGATAAAAATATCCAAAGTGCATAGACAAGATCATTTGTTTGTGATAAAGACATTAGATATGATGTCGTGAGGAATTTATCAAAGTAACTGGAGTAGCTCAGCATATACAGTTCCAGTTGAGGAAAATGATGAGTAGCTTACTTGGCAATAAACTAGTTCCTTTCATTATCAAAAACAACAAATATTTAAGGAGCACCAATTGTACAGGGTATACTTTTCCAGGAAAGATTTGACTAAAACCTGCATTCATGGGGAAAACAAAAGGTTTACTGTGCTCTGAATCAAAATGACTATCATTATTGTATTAGTACTCAAAGCACATTCACAGAGAGTTTTCCATCTAAACTTATAAAATCTCTCACAAAAAAAGGCAGACTTTATTTTCCCTCTTTCAAAGAAATGAAGTCAGAGAAATTAAGTGATTATTCTAAGATCTTGTGATTATTAGTATTCCTCTATACACCTTATAATTCATCATTGGTTTCCATACAGTGTAGGCTTTTGGAACTTTCCATCTTCCCACTTCTCTGGGAGTGTTGATAATTTGATTCTAGAGTTTTAGATTTCAGTTATGCAAAAGTGGGATTAAATTAAATGGATTCAGTTAAATTATGGAAATAAATTAAATTGAGATAAAGATCACACTAGATGTTGTTTGTTTTAAGCAATGAAGTTTTACTTTAAGGAATATTGACCTTGTTTCCGATACAAGGGAATCAGGCTGCAAACGGCTCATTTTCATGAAGCTGGTAGGCGTCTTCTTGAATCACTCTTCTGTTCGTGAATATCAGCAAACCAGAAAAAGGTTGGGGATGAAATTTCAGTCTCAGAGTTGAACCAAATCAGTTCCAAATCCTTCTACCATGGTCTATACAATCTTGGAAAAATTATTTAACCTCTCTGTGTTTTGGTTCAACTATAAAGTGAGAAGAAAAGTAGTTCTTACTCCCATGTGAATTGTAACAAAGATTTAATATGGTAAAACAAAGAGCAGTGGCTGACTATGGTATAGAAAGTGACCACTATGAAGATGAAAAGGATTTCTGCAAGCAAAACTATGAGCTAATGTTTTGAGTTATTTCAGGCTCCTCTGAAACATATGATCCTGCCTCTGGAGCAGAAGTCATTCTCCTGCAAATAATGGCAATAACTTTTAGGTTTATTTTTGTTTTATTATCAAACTGTTATTATAATATGAACAAAGTGTTCTAAGCACAGCATTTTCCATCACCTCTCAGAATCTCTGCCTCATAGTAAAACCATTTCCCTCATTGTCCTAATGACTCCTCAACTAAAATGGAGCTCAATATTGTCTCCTTAAAGTCAGATTTCCTCCTTATTCTCCATTCTCTCACAGTGGCCTACTCCATATTTCTTGTCTCATCCCTCTACCTACCATGGGCTTCTCTCTTATAATATTTCCCTTACTGTGGGATTCCCCAAAAGCAAGGCGGAGACAAGGCTGTGAGCACAAGTCACCTACTTGAGAAGTCCAGGAAACACCAGCAGAAAAGCAGGAAGGAGAAAACAGGCAAATAAAGGTGAGTTATTAACCCACCACCAGTGGGGATGCTGACAGCATATTCCTAGGTAGGCAATACTGTGAAATAGCCAAATAATTGACCCCAAAGACGACCCTGTCATAATCCCCAGGGCCTGTGAATGTTAACTGCATAGATTTTGCAGATACGATTAAATTAAAGATCTTAAAATGGAAAGATTATCATGGATTACCCAAGTAGGCCCACAGTAATCTCAAGGGTCCTTATAAGAGAGAGAAAATAGTTCAGTTGCCAAGAAATTTGAAGCTACCGTAGTGCTGTCTTCAAAGATGGAGGAAGGGACATGAGCAAAGGAATACAGGCAGCCCTCTGGATACAGGAAAAGCAAGGAAATACTGTGGATTCTACTGTAGAGGCTGCCAACACCTTGATTTTAGCCCAGTAAGACTCATTTCAAACATAGGAGCTCCAGAATTGTTAGACAGCAAATTTGTGTTTCTTTTGTCCTCTACATTTTTGGTAATGTTTTCCAGCAGCCATCAAAAATTAATGCAACACACCTCAGAACTCTTCTACTCAAAAGACAAGGGAGCTGAAGTGTTTACATACTGACCTTTATCAGTCATTGGCTGAGGGCTACTGGGCATGGAAGTTTTAATTCCATAGTACTCAGCTGGCAGTTATAAATCAGCAAGAGCACACTAGAGAGTCAAGATTTAGGGAAATGGACTAGGCACCGACAGAGTCTTTTTGTATGCCCTTTATCTGCCTCTTTCTTTTAAATCTGTCTTGACAGTCGTCTCCCTTGCAGATCATCCCTTCCAATCAGCAACCTAGCATTTGCGAGGTTAATCGTCCCCAGATAAGGGGGCCTTAGGTAGGTTGCTCCCTTTCTCAAAATTCTACAGCGCTCCTATGGGGCAAGAGCCTTAAGAAAGGAAACCTGCCTGTCTACTAATAAATGTTAGTGCTAAATGTTTCACAGTTTAATCTTGGTCTTTGAATCTTTAAATTTGGTTGTGCAGAATGGATAGTCAGTATGCTTGGGTATCTGCATACAAAGTTTCAAGCTTGACATATGAACCCTTGGAGCCTCGAAATGTTGGTCCCTTAGGCCTGCATTCCTTATAATAGCAGTAACACCTTGAGGAAGTGAGAAAATTGATTTGAAAATGGAGAAGGTTAATTAAAGGAAACATTTAAGACGTGTGGTTGTCAGTTGACACCAGGGAAACCAAGCCTGAGAAATGTTGAGTTCTGCAAATTTACAGAATTTCAGATATATATTAAAATAAATCCAGCATTTAAGGAGATAATAATAGCTGAAATAATATCAGCCCACCAAAACCAAGTGTGTCCTAACTGAAAGTGCTTAGAGTTTCAAAGCATTGCATGGAAGACTTCATGCTCAAATAACCCCTCAAAATTTGTCCACGGTCTTCACACTGATTTTGCCAACTGTTGACTTTGTGCTTACTATTACTCCATCTATAAAAGGGTAGAGAAATGGAAAAAGAGAGTCTGTGCAATTTTTAACATAAGCAAAACAAGCATGCTTTAAAATTGGAAAAGGAAGTGCTGATTCTGGAGTGTTTTTGCTCTCCTGGCTTCAGAGTAAGGTGGAGCAGTAAAAGAGTGAGCCTAAAAAGGAAAGAAACTGACATTTACCACTCCACCTAGTGCAGTAATGCAGTAGAGACATCTGCTTTCTGAGAAGGCATTAATACTTCCGCTCAACAAAATAGGAAGATGAGTTTATGTAATTTGACTGATGTCATAAAACTGAGAAGGTAGACATTTGGGATTTGAGCCTAAATTTGTTTCAAGAGTTTGTGTTCTATATTATCTATCTCTTATTTAACATATAACTTCTACTTATATATTGCTGCTTAAGCATTTTTCTTGTGTTCTTTATATTTCCTCTGTAGGGCAAGTATTAATGGCCACATTTTACAGATACGATTGCAAAGACACAAACTGTTTTGTTTTGTTTTTTGTTTTATTGGTGGGGGGGTGTTATCCAAAAAGATACAGCCAGTAAACAAGTGAGACAAGTTCTGGTCATGAGGCTGAGGTCTTGTGACCTTTCCTATTCATTGCTGTGTCCAGAAAGAAGGAACTGAGTCACTGATGACCTGAATCCAACTGAAGAAGGCAGTTCATTTCAGAGGCATACTGGTGAGAAAAAAAATTTGATTAACGTTCACTAGGTTGTATCTTAATTATTGAATTAACAGTTTCTATGCAGAAAATTTGGAAAATACAGAAATGGAGAATATAAAAATTACCTATGATATCACCAGCCAGAAATAATCACAAGTATTAATTTGGTGTATTTCTTTCCAATACTTGTAATGTAGATTTGTATATGTGTTGTAGACATATGCTGTACATGGTTTAATATGTTGGTTTTCTAATAACAGTAGACAAGGAGTATTTTTGCAGGTCATTAGATAACTTTAACAAACTGCCTCCTGTGCCATAATGTTGCATGAATATAACCTTAATTTATTGAAACAGTCACTTACCACTGAACATAACCATGCCTGGTTTTAAGCTAACCTGATGCTGCAATTTTGGTATCTATACACAAAATTTGTATTTCCACCAGCAGTAGATGAGAGGGCCAATTTCTACATTTTGAAGGTTGTCATTTTAAAATCTTTTCAGAGTTGGTAGATGGAAACAAATTCTCCTTCAAATTTGCATTTTACAGATTGCAGCTTAGCTGAATTTGTTCACCGTGTAGACTTTGCCAGGTGTCTGGTACCATGCAGGACCGGGTTGTTTATGTGCTGCTGCAGTCTTCAGGGACCCAGCAGTGGGCGCCAAGGTGATTAAATGTTACAGCAATTCCCAGAACGCCGGTGTCAAGACACTGCCAACACCAAAGCATACATCTCTGCCTGGGAGCTGGTTCTCATTCACGGTTCTTGTCCTTGTTCCTGACTGAGCCAGATATCAGGCAGGTCCTCAATACAAGTACTGAAAACATTACAATAGGCCACATGTTCTGATTTGACCTTCTAACTTGCTCTGTGACTTTCAATAAGTTAGATCACCTCTCTGTTCTTCCAAATCTTCAATGCAAATGAATAGAAGCTAGATGGGATACACTCAGTGAGGATAGTGCTAGAGCAAAAGTACAACTTCCATACAAAAAGTCTCCATCACCCAGGCAAGACTGCTTTCCTTCTCCAATAGAATGAGAATTCGTGTTGCTTCACAGTTTAGCTTAGTGAGTGCTTCCCACCTGTCATGCTGATGTACTGTGACCAGAGCAGATTTCTTTTTGTTTCTTCTTCTCGAGTCTAGCACATTGCATGGCCCAAAGAAAGTCCTTCTAAGTAAGAAAAGATTTAATAAAGTTGTTAATGCTGCCAGAATGACTCTATGAAGTTGCAGAGCTGAAGATCTTATAGGACTTATTTAGGAGTCCTTTCAGTTACCATTTTACATTTCTAAACACAACTGTATTCGCACCATTATCTTATAAGCACTTGCCAGAGCACATTTTAATTATTTAAATAAATTTAAATAACTAGCCATAAAATTTTAATAAACATTTTAATTAAAAATTTTATGATAAAACATTTTTCCTCATTTTGTCTTGTTTTTGTTTTGTTTCTGGCCATGGTCTTAATACCAAGAGACATTAGACTTCACTTTTTGAGGAAGCACACCATGTAAGAATTATTATATTAGAAATTTATTTTTTCCTGATGAACTTTGCAATCATATAAAAAATTGTGATGTTATTTCAGTTTCCCAAATTAATTTATCAAACTGGGTACTTACAAAGTCAATGGAAAGTATGAATTATTTCATCTTTGAAAATTGTTTACACTGAAATGAGTATGTTTATTTTAGTCTTCAACATCTATGTATTTTTAAAAGTTTAACTTAAAAATACTGTATTTATAAATAGATAATTAAAATGATAATTTCAGCTAAGCCAGTGTAAGGAGATCAAAATGTTTCCTTATGTAACTCACAACTTTTTTCATATCACTATTTATACAATTTAAAATGACAATTTTTATATTTCTCCCAAATCCCAAATTAGTTCTGTAGTCAGAACAAATTAGTACCAAAAAAAGGTATTTGTTAAATAATTGCAGAAATTATTACAATTTCAAAGCCTTTGATACCAGCATTTATCTGAAGGACTTAATTCATAATGAGATCCTGAAACACTGGCAAACATTTTTAAATTTCTTACTGTTGTATTCTGGACCATATCTGCTAAGCACTGCCAATATAATCAGTTTCTATTTTTCACCAGTTAACAATTTACTCCAAGACTTGGGGTAAGAAACTAGTTGAAAATGGCATACAACCTATTGGGATCTATCTATAAAACTTTCCAAAAGGTACACAATTGAATTATTTTATTTAATTGGTAATTAGTAAATTGTAATTCTAAAATTAAGCCATTAAGATTAAATTTAACATATATTTGAAATTAAATTACAGATATTTTAAAGAAATTTTATGCATTTTAATTTTACATCTTTTGCATCTTATTTTTATGTTATAAGCACGTACTAATACTATGCATTAGATTCTTAAAACTACTATATTTCTAGCTTTGCATTCCTGTTTCATGTATCAGACATTACTTTTTATCAAAGGTAATATTTTCTTTTATGTTTCAGAAGATATTAAAGAGGTTTTTAAATATGTATAATTTAAAACATACTAAAAATATATAAAAATCATGAAACAAGTACCAGGAAGTCCAAAATGCTGCATAGGAAGTAAAACAGGGCCCAGCTAAAGTTCTGCATATACCCCTTACCCTTGCATTTCCTTTTTGTCTGCTTCTGAGAAGAAACTTCCATCTTGAGCCTGGTAGAGAGCTGGAATGTACTAATGCTTTACAGATTTCATAAACAGGTCTGAGTGCTTAAAAACTATAGAGTAAAGCCCCTGCGTGATCCTAAATTTTAAATAATTGGTGTCTTAATAAAGTTGGTCTTCCTGCAATTTGCATGTTTTTAAGTGACACATAATAATTGTGCATATTTATGTGGTACAGAGTGACATTTCAGTACATGTATACTTTTTAAATCAGCATTACATTTGTGATGTTTATCGGTATTGAAATATTTAACTCTACACCATTCGTTTCAAGTGTTCTGTGGCACCAATTATATGAATAGACTCCAGCTAATCTAACCATTTTCTTTTTGGCGAACAATGAGATTGTTTCTAATTTCTGTGTAGATCTCCTAATGATATATCCAAGAGTATCTCAAATAAATCCTTACAAGTGAAACAGCTGGGATAAGATTTGTTCAGTTTCACACTTACTAGGTATTACCAAATTACATTTCAGGTTACATTCTACCAACTACAGTTTTTCTATTTAAGTTTTTTCTATGATCTCTGTTTCTTCCATCCTTTATTTTAACTCATGTGCTCTCATTTTTAGGTCAATATTTGCTTCTTTTAGTCTATGACTTTCATTGTGAGGGCTTTCCTCAAATGTCTGGTGAAAGGCTAGCCATTCACACATAAAAGGTGAAGCCCCAGAGTCCCTTGCTGTCCCATGTGAGTGAAAGGAACAGAGACAA
Organism: Dasyprocta punctata; assembly: GCA_004363535.1. NCBI lineage: Eukaryota > Metazoa > Chordata > Mammalia > Rodentia > Dasyproctidae > Dasyprocta > Dasyprocta punctata. Next base: position 52,539 of record RJWM01003297.1, on the reverse strand, counting down.
GTGTTAACCTTGGTCTTCACTTTAAGACAAAGCTTCTTAATAGGCACTGTTGGCATTTGAGTTGGTTAATTCATTGTTCGGCTCATTGTGGGGTGTCCAGCAGCTTCCTTGGTCTCTACCCACTGGATTCTGGTAACACTATCCCCTTCAGTCATGACAATCAAAAAAGTCCTCAAACGTCCCCAGGGACAATTCTCCCATCCCCCACTTCCATTTGAGAACCACTGTTGTAGAATAATACATGCCTGGCTGAGCATTTCACTGTTTCCAAGTTTCCAGAGGCCTTTTCCCTGAATTCATTCACTTTCTTCAGAAAAACTCCTGCATCCCTTTTCCTTGATGGAGAGAGAATAGAGCAATCATCTTGATGAACCGTCCAGTATAACCTAACTCAATTCCTCTGTTTTCACTTTATGCCATGCCTACCCTTGACTGTGTTTGGCGTCCCTGACTCAAAGGTTCCTTGGTTGTCTTCCTTCAGTTATCAGTTTCTATAGGGTACTCTCACCTGTCTATCAAGATGAGAAATAGATTTGCAATTGTTTTCCTGTACAATCAGCATTGACATGATTATAACTTTTACTGTATCTTCACGTGTATCTGAATTCTTCATGATAAATTCTTAAAAGTAGTACTAAAATACTAAAAAATAAATGCAATGTAAAATGCATTTTTCAGTATGTACATTCCATTCCCCATACATCCTGTCCACATTCATCTAATTGCAGTTTGTATTCTTTCCATTGAACAATATTTACTTTTAGAAAGTCTTTAGCCTGTTAGTTTCCCTGCAACTTTCTCTTTATGAGAGAATAAAAGTAAAATAAATTTTGAATCCTTGATAGAACAAGTATTATATTTTCCCCATCTCATAGAAAATCAGTTCTTTGGAAAATATATTAAAGGGGAAGGTAAGGGGAACATAAACTCATTTCAGAGTAATCTGTAAAACTTTTGAGGTAGACCTTCCCTCATATAAAATACCTGTTATTGATTATGCCTTTAAAGTGTTTGAGAGGTAATTAAGCCAGTTGTTAAAAATAACATTCTGTAGGAATACATTGAACTTCTCTGTTGCGAGTTCATCATTTATTATTTTCTTATGCAAATAGCCATTATTTTCCTAATGTTTTAACAACATGCTTGTTTAGAATGAATATTGAAATGATTTAGGGATATTTTTTAGCACATCTTGGTTGACCCTGTCTTAATGGGCAGCTCTGTTATTGCCCAGCCAATTCATTTTGCCTTAGTGGGGAGAATTTGAAAGTTCTAATTTGAAGAGGATTTAACACGCATTCGTCTTATAAAACTTATATTGAACGTTTTTTCCTCCCCTAACCTACTGTTTTAGATACTGTATTTAAGTGAGGAAAGCAATCAAAATTTAATTTAATTCCAGTTAATGGATAAAATCATGTGAAAGAAAGAAAATAAGGAAGCAAGGAAGGAAAGAAGGAAGAAAGGAGGGAGGAAGGGAGGGAGATAAGGAAGGAAGGAAAGACCTGTCTAAAAAATGGAGTGCACTAGACATTACCTCTTAAACATGAAATCCCTGCATTCCCTTACACCATTTTCTGTATGAGAGAAATATCTTAAAAACAAAACTGACCTTTTAGGAAGGACAGAAAAGATGACTTTAGTACTTATCTGTCTTGTCAACGTCCTGTTCTTATTTTTGTCCTCTAAATTTACTTGACTGGGGAAAACAATGTGTTTTTTAAGCCTCTTCACTTTGCAGCTATAATAAAGGGTATGAATTTAGATATATAAAGGCAATGTTTTTATCACTTGATTTCTTTTCCTTGGTTTTAGGCAGGGCCATCAACAACAGGGGAAGAAATAGTTACAACTTGTAATAAAATAATAAATAAAATAATAAATACCCATGGTATGCTTCCTATGGGTCAGATCCTGTGACAAAGGGTTTCACTTACACAGATGTTTAGCTAGATAGATACTTGACTGCTTACAGAGAGAGGCCAACATCTTCATGGATATTACATTTTATTCTCATAGATGCCCTATGCCCCCATTTTATAGACAGAAACACAAGTCATTACAACTTACATGATTGAGTGACTTGCAACAAAATCCAAATGGCTAACAATTTTGTTTTTTCCAGATCTAGGAACTGGTGCATAGAGCCTGAAAGATGAGAAAAATTTTTAAAATTTAAAGGTTGAGTTATTAACTTTCATTCATTAAAGAAATTTTTATTCAGCACTTTTTGTATACTAGGTACTGGGAAGACTATCAGTCCAACATGTTAGATGACAGGGCCTAGCTGTGTTATTCAGTCTATCAACTCAACTGCTAATCTCTTGTAGAAACATTCATAGACACACCCAGAATAACGTTTAACTAACTCTCTGCTCATCACTTACCAAGTCAAGTTGACACATAAAATTCACCATCACAGGGCGACCTTCCAAAACATTGTCTTCCGAAAGAGTAGTAGTGGGTGTTAGGTAGGAGGAAACATCAAATCCGGTAGCAAACCATACCCATAGGGCAAGGCTAGAAGTGGAAACCATTATTGCTGATGAATATATTTACAGAAATACACTTACAAACATTTCCCCCAACTGGCTTTGGCATTTACTCTTTGAAAACCAGAGTAAACACGATACCATCTATTGCATCACCCTACTCTGAGTATTAGCCAGATACATTGAAAGAAGCACATAATCATTCCTTTATCCAAAACTCCTTCACTAGCTCCCCTTACTAATCAGAATATCAAATCATCAAACAGTATTGAGCATGCCGAGGCTAAATTAAGTGAACTAAGAAACTAATCTTTTGAGAAAAACTCAAAACTAGGCAAAACTTTAGAATGACTTGCTGATTTTGTTGCTTTTTTCCCTCTTTTGTGAGTCCTCATGTAACCACTGCACTTTCTTCCACAGATAGGGAATATTGGTAAAAGAGGCAGGAAAGTTAAGCTATTTATGACTTAGATCACTTAACTTAGGCTTCACATGGCCTCAGTTACCTCATCTGTAAAATGGCAGTGGTGATTTTCTTTAAAATTATATTGTAATAAAAATGTGATAAAATAATTTAAGTACAACAACCAGGAAAATAACTGATACTTGATGTAGTGCTTAATGTATGCTAGTTCTTTTTCTCTTGTCTTAAAGTACCTTTCATTCTCAGTTTTGATGAATGTGTATTAATTTGTTTCATAGAATTTAAAGTCTCAAATTTATGCAATATTTGAAGTGAACTAATTAAGCATATATATGCATATATAAGCATATATATCTGTATGTTTGCATATATGTATATGTAAGCATATGTATGTGTATATGTACATATATGTATCAGTACATATATATGTATATATACAGTTTGAGTTGTTTTGTAATGTGTATATATATATATATATAAAATAGTTTGAACTTAATCCTATGAGACTGTGCATTTATTCAACTAACAGACCAAAAGAATTTAAATTCTGGAAGCTCCAGGTATGGTATCAGAAGATGTTCAAAGTAAAAGATAATAGTACTCTGGCTCAGAGAAAGACATACAGCTTAGGGAAAGATAAGATGCTTCAAATCATTAAATTTATAAAAATTTCTGCAGGTGTATCCCAATATATTTACTAAATGGAAGATATTCAACAAAAACTCATCTGAGTTACATCATTAAGGTAAACATTAAAACAAAACTTATTCCAAAGGAATTTGCTTTCTAGTCAATTTAACTGAAATGCAACTCCTCTATAAAGGATAAAATCCTTAAAACTTTTCTGTTAACTTTCTTCACTGCTTAGAATCACTCTTTGAATTGTGTTCAACATCAGATTAACAAAAAATGTGATAGGTTTATCAAAAGGTACCCAGAATTCTATCAGCAACACTTTCATGCATTCTGTGATTTTGGTTTTGCCACAATATAGTGACAGAAATGTTATTCTTACATTTTTCAGTCATAAAACTGAGGGTCTAGAGAAGTTTTATGACTTGTCTAAATCCACACAGTCAGTAGTCTATGACACCAGGATAATCGAGCCCTGATTTACTTTACTCTAAACCACAGTCACGTTTCACAGAGTATTAATAACATACTGTAATATATAATGGAGTTTTTTGTTTTTCACATTTAATAGCACCTTTTTTCATCAAGATTTCTACAAGCTGAACAAATTGATTTGCAAGTTATTTTTAGAAATCATTTCACCCATCACTGAAAGCAACCCTTATAGAGTTTTTCAAAAATATATAAAAATATTGCCTGACAATTTAATGAAATGGAATAAAGAGAAAGAGGAATTATTAAAAACTACAGAGTATTTATGCATAAACTATAGAAGACACATAGGGCCAAAGGAATGACTCCTCACTGGCCTGCCTTGAATTAACACTGCAGCAACATGAATCTTGTTAGTTACTGCTTGGGTCCTCTTGAGGGACCAGGGCACCTGACTGGAACATTTGTCACTCAAGTTACATGGTTCAAAACCAGTTCCATAATTTGAGGTGCTAATCAAGACAGGTGAAAGTAGTAACAGATGGGAACCTAAATCAGATTCATTGAGAGAACCAAAGATCAAAGTCAAAGAGCAAATACTAAGGTCAAATGCAAGGGACAAGGTAAAATATACCTCAAACAGAAAAGCAATCAAGAGATCCAAAATTTCAAATCCATGCCTTCTCATGAGCCAGCTGCAGCCATGCAGGCTGGGAGGAGAAACGAAGTCAACCTGCACCCTCCCATGAGCCAGTGGCAGTCATGGACCAGGAATAGAACCAAAAAGTCAACCCACCCTTCCCACGAGCCTTAAGTAGCCGTGCAGGCTTGGAGGAGAACAAAGAAGTCAGCCCATGCCCTCCCCTGAGCCAGAAGTAGCCATGTGAGCCAGGAGGAGAGCCAAGAAGTCAACCCGCACTTTCCCATGAGCCAGTAGCAGCCATGAAGTTCGGGAAGAGAACCAAGAAATCAATCCACCCCTCCCATGAGCCAGCCAGTGCATGGGCTGGGAGACAAGAAGATCCCCCTTCACCACCCCGTAGGCAACTGGCTGATTCAGAGGAACACAGGCTGGAATGATAGCAACTAAAGTACAAGAACAACTTAATGCTTGTTTTGTTTGGTTTTGCAGACCTAAAACCAGTAGTCTGAGCATCCATTTAGAGGATAACAATATGCAGTATAGCAACTATGGCGGAATCCCTTCTGCCTTGTTTTTGAAATGTAATATTGTTTTCACTGTTTTGTTTTGTTTCATTTTATTGTTTTCTTTTATTCCCTTCAAAATAAATAAAATAAATTTTAAAAAAGAGATCCAAAGCTTCAAATTTCAGGAACAAGTTGAGAAACATGGCCCAGAATACATTGTGACATGAAGGTGAATTACATGAGGAAGTCAGCAAACTTTTTCACATCCACTGCCTGATGCATAGAGCCATCCAAAGAGGCTAAAGGAATTTGTTTTCTGTTTGCTCCATAATTGAGCCTATCTTCAACACACCCACATGAATTCCTACAGAGTTCATGATAGCCTATAAAATACATGTAACTTTAAAACTGTGCATATGCAGGTAAGTAACATGCCATTTCACATTTTCCAAACCTGAAATACAGTGAATTTGTTAACCCATCCAGGGATCTGGTTAGAAATCAGCTCTGAAGCACTACCATCTTGTCATCTTCAGGGGTAAATTTCTCCAGAGTTCTCATATACCCACCTTCTTCATCATGGGATTTTCATGATGGGAAGACACATTTCAAATATTAACAAGCCTAGAAAAAGCTCAGCATATGGAAATGCCCAGAATGTTCAAAGATTACCTGAGACTGTCAAATAGAGTAGGATGTCTGTCCTCTTACTGCCATGACCATCACAGAGACTATTTCTATCATTTTAGTCAGAAAAGGCGTAGCAGGACTCCTGATTGAGAATTTGCTCTAAGGCTGTCACCCTGCTGCTAGAAGAAAAACCCTGAGGGAGAAAGGAGGGTTTCTTCCAGTGCAGACTTCTGATTCCTGTAAGAGGAAAGGATCTCTGCCTCTTTTTAGCAAAAATCACGTAGTCCAAGGAAGAATCTATCTCTATCCTTGGAATTGAAATTTTAGATGAATTGACAAAAAAATGGAGGTATAAATGGAGCTGATTGAAGAAATTCCCCATTAGTTGCTGCTTCCTGAATTCCCAGAGGGCCCTATACCTAATACTTCCAGACCCAATTTTTATTTTCCTTCAGTCAGTTTTTCCATTTCTTCCCAACAAATTTCATTTTCCATGTTAAGCAGAGAATTTCTTTTGTTTGTGGCCTTAGAGTTCTCAGGAGATGGTGAGGTGTCAAAGACACAGGAAAGACCTACCAGGAAGTGGAGAAAATACAAGAGAATGGACTCCCATATCCAGAAGCTATGTCTTGGCCAATCACCTTATAGCTTAGTCACTTTCCTCATTGCTGCCAAAAAATACCAGACACCCAAAATTTAAAGGAGGAGAGGTTTATTTCGGCTTATGTTTCATCGGTCCATGGGAGGCAGCAAAACTACTCATGTCATGGCAGCCAGGAACCAGAGAGTAAGGAAAGGAGCCAGGAAGAAAGATCCTCCCTGCCAGATATGGCCCCAATGACCCACATCTTCCAATCACACTCCCACATTCTATTAGCAAGTCAGCTGTACCACCCCATAATCCAATCTGCTTTCAAAAGCCCCACCTTTGAGTATAGGAGGCTTTGGCAGAACATCCAGATAGAAACTATAACAGATTATCAACAGCTTTCTTACATATTTTCTCCAAAAATATTTTTTAAATCCCCCTTCTAAGCACAGGAAGTTTTCCATGCTGCATAAAATTTCAGTTCTGTTTTGTAACCAACTAGATTTGCATCACCCAGTGAGTGGTCCTGACTACTTCAGAAGCTGTGGTTGTAACAGTAGTTAAAAGAAATAAGAAAATGAATTAAGCATTGTTTAATTAATGAAGTTTGCTTGGCCACATCTTTCATGAGAAAATTAAATCATGCTTCTTAGAGATTAAAAAAATGTAAGAGCACAATTTCCAGGCAGAAATAAACTGCCAAGTAGGAGATATAGGCCACTTGATCAGAATGGCCATCTGTGGCCATAACAAATGTCCATCACCTTCTTTGACTCTGCCATTTCCAGAAAGACAACAAACCCTTTGTCTTGGTTACTTTTCTCCAATTGCTGGAACAAAATACCCGACACGCAAAATGAAGAGAAGAAAGGTTTATTTAGCTCACTGTGGAGGTTTCAGTCCATAATCAGCTGGCTCAAGGGCAGCGTGGAATGGCACAGGGGCAACACTTCAAGGCAGCAGACAGCAAAAGCAGCCAGAGCAAAAGGCAGAGAACAAGCCTCTTTTCCTCCCTTATATTATAAGCAGGCTACCTCTCCCCTGCCTACCCAGGGCAGGTGTAGCACTCACACCACCTCTATGCCCTCCTCTTACACAGGCTGAGGATATTTACAAAGTAAGGATCCTGGCTCCCCGCTGAGTCTCTTAGTAAAACTTTTAAACTTCTCAAACTGACACAATGTATCAACCATAACACCCCTCTGCACCCTTCAAAATGTAACTGTACATCCATGTCACTTCCCTGAAACCTAAGGTGAGACAATTGCTCCCTGCCCTCTGCTCCAGCAGCTCTCTGAATGGAGACATATATTTCCAGCATCCAGCTTTGTGATTGCTCGATTTCATTCATCCCCCCCCACCTTTGCCATTGGTGTTTTACCAGAGCATGGAGGTATGTGTCTGACACACAATAAACATCCCATAGTTAATTTAATATCCTTTCAAAGGACTTTACAGTAAACTTTGCTCTCTCCTTGGCAAATGACTAGCAGTAGAATTTTACAATGGTATAATGGTGTACATTATATTTGGAGCTGAATTTCTATTAGGGAGTCATTAAGTTTAATTGTTTGTTTTTTACTATGAATCTTTTTTGGGAAACAGCTACTTTCAGTTTTGTTTTGTTTTTTGATTTATGTTACTCCAAGACAGTGCAGACAATTAATACATAAGGTAGAAAGTATTTAAAATGATATAAAGTGGATGTCTCCATGACGTTTCTGGGGTTTGCCTTTGGCTCTATTTTCTAAACTCCTTTACAGCATCCATCAGTTATTTAGAATAAGTACAAATTAGTGAGATACGTATTGCTGTAAGTGCATTTTTTATTCCATGCTGTAATATTCCTTTCTGTGCACCTGTGGATTTGGAGGAGCATCTGTGGGTTTAGAGGTGCTCCTGTTTGTGGTGTGTCTCCTGCTCCTGGAACAGCTGTGTCAAGCTGGACGATGTGGTGATTATACTTTGCCATGGAAACAGGCTTTTTCTTTGGGGCTTTGTGCATACTGTGGCTACAGGGATTAAGATTGTTCCATTTCTGTGGTTTGCCATTGAAATTTTTTCCCCTTTACCATTTTAGTTAAAATTTATAGGAAGAGTTAAGCAGTTCTATAGGAAAAGATTACTACTGCAGGAAACTGGTACCTTTACTCTTGTTAGTACTCATTAGCAATTTAATTTAAGGTAATGTTTCTCCTAATTGAGCTTGCACTCACCCACTTAGCTCCATTTCATGTGCAACTCTCTTTTCAGCACCAAAGAAACATTAAATATAACGTCACATGTGCTGCCATAGACAGTGAAAATCTCAGCCCTGCCTCGGTGAACACTTCTGGATGTTCATCACTGCAAGTCAGCACCGTTATAATTAGCATCTCACCTCTGGTAAATGTTCACATAAAGCACATCCATGATGCAGGATAATGAGTTTCTGAGGCCCCTATCTAAGTCCCAGTTCCAATTAGCCTGTGGCAGAGAGAACTGTGTAAGAAATGTCAAGAGTAAAATCAAGCTGGTGGATTTGGGAAGAAGCAATGATGATAAATCACCCAAGTGAAGCCCATCAATCAGTGCCTATTTTGTTTACACCAATGAGCTGTTTTTGCAAACTCATGTTTGTCATTCCTCTATCACATATTCTGCAGACATAAAGCACTGTTTTCCAGGAAAAGGTTGACTGAATCTCTAGAGAATAAAAGCAAACGATCTCCACATCAATTTCTAGATCCTCAATATGTGTCTAAAATGCTTATGTTAACAGAGAACAAGGATAACAGTCAGTCCTGCCAGTGTTTGTGGGCTCCGTTGTTGCCCACTGCTTTGATTTATATGATTGTGCTAGAATAGAGTACCTTGGCTCTAACCCTTTTTTTTTTAATTAGAGCAATATGAGTCAGAGAAGATGGGAGACAAAGACACCAAAATTCCAGTGAAACTCAGTTCTGTGGGGTCATAGCTAGTTTGCTTTCTGTACTGACCCCAAAACCTCAACTGGCCAAGCTGGCAGATACAATATGAACAAAAGAGACAGTAATCCTTGATCTTGTGAAGATTCCATTCTGAAGGAGGGAGCCAGAAAATAAAGTACGTAAATTAGATATGATGTCAGAGGATGAGAAGGGCTATAAGAAACATTGAACAAAGAGGGGAGGTAGGAAGGTATGGGGCAGAGTGAAGAGGCTGTACCTTAAAATATAGCAGTGAAGGAAGGTCATGTTGGAAACAATTGCTATCTGTGTTTTATAAATAAGTAATCTAAACTGCAAAGGGCCTAGGTAATACTTGAGCAAAAACTAGAAGGCAAGTAGGAAGAGATCTGAGATCTAGGTGAATATCTGGGGTAAAGAGCATTTCAGAAAAAAGGATCAAAGCCAAGACCTTAAGGTGTACCCAGAGACCTGTGAGCAAGGCAGGATGGCAGGACTGGGCAGTCCCCTGTGGAGTTACCATGTCTCTGCAGGGCTTCAGCCTCTCCTCTGAGACAGGGATCCCTGAGAAGCTTTTCTGCTGAGCAGGGGCCTGCTCTAACAGCGTTTTGTGCAGGGTCCCTCTTGTGACTGTGTGGAGGGTTGGTATTTGCTCATTAGCATAAGGTCTTTTAGATGTCTTATCTACATGTTATGTAGTGCCTCTGATTTACTTTGGGCAATGTAGTAAAATTCTAGAAATAGAGACAAGAAAAAAGTCTGCAATATTTATTAAATAGAAATAGTGGCCAGGCGTGGTGGCTCACACCTATAATCCTAGCACTTGGGAGATTGAGGCAGGAGTATCACTATAAGTTTGAGGAGACCAGCCTCAAGTAAGTCGAAGCAAACCTAAACTACATAGTGAGACCCTGTCTCAAAAAATAAATAAATAAATAAATAAATAGTCCCACAAGACAGATGAACTAGAGAGAAATCAAAAGCTAAGTGCTTGACTTGGTGGCCTTTGTAGGCTTCCCTGCGTAGGGGATGAGGAGGTACTGAATCCTTCAGATCCATGCCAGTGGAACTCCTACTCCCATTTGGAAACCCTCCTGTTAGTTAGTTAGCAACAGACTGGGATACAGAGCTTCTTACAGGAAATGTAGGGGAGGCTGGTATGGTGCAGATAGCACAGGATTCAAAATATGAATAGCAAAAGCAGCAGCCGTGTTATTGAACACCTACTCTGGGTCAGGTAGTACTGCCTACACTGCTATCTACATTATCTCAGTCTTCATAGTCAATACTGTTAGCCTAACTTAGGGTGAAGAATGAGGCTCAGAGAGGTTGAGTCATATGCCTGAGGTTACAGAACTAGTGTGCAGAGGCTTTTAGACCAGGATTGTCTGGTTGAAGCCACATGTTCCTCCTTTGGCACCCTGCTGCCCAGGCCTGGCTCTGTTGTTACTCAGTGACTGTTCTTTGTGCTTGTGTGTGTATATTTATACTTTCACATTTATTTACATATGCTTGTATATTACATGTATGTATCTGTATACATGAGGATATAAGATTTGTATATGTTGATACATAACTACTTGTATCAGTATATATACGTAAATTTACAATATATCTTATCATATAAAAGTGCATTTATTATACTTACCATATACCACTTTGTCTATTATATACAATGTTTTTTAGATACATGAATATATCTATATAGTTTTTTAAAGATGTGATACAAAACATTTATTTTCAATGACCAAGATACGTGATTATTTTATTCTTGTTAATCTGAATTTTTCTAGTAAAAAGTTTTTTATTATTACAAATAAATAAAAATCTTGGGCTAAGAAATTAACTAATTAAATAAACATTTTCTTTTCAAAAACAAATTTGTCCTTCCTCATGTATAGCAATATTGACCAGAATTTTACATTTTAATTGGAATAGGATTGCCAAATAGTGCAAACCTCCACTAATCGAGAGTTTGTTCATCTTGTTTGATTTGATTTTTCTTACTCTTTATGCTACCAAATTTTTAATGAAAAACTCTTTAAAAACTTTTTTATGCCATATAAGAGTTGCACATGGGGGAGAAAATGTCCTTGTTGTGGAAAAAAGTAGAAGACACAGATAAACAAGCAAAGAAAAATCTGTATTTTTATCACCCAGAACAGATCATTGTTAATGTAAAATGTAGAGCCTTCTAATTTTTGTTAAAGCATCTAATTTTTAAATGCTGTTTTCACTTACACACTCAACAAATAATTGCAAAATACTAAAATTAGTAAATGCTATTGTTCAGGAAATCTCTTTGAAAGAGAAATTTATTTCTTTTTATTATTCGAACTCCCCAGAAGCAGTGTATAACTTTTAATGATCACAAAATTAACCCCATTCTGATCTGGTCACTTTAGGCTAATTAGTTGAAGGTCTTGGCACTGGTGGCTGGATCAGCAGTTTTTATCAGGGAAACCAGAAATATTCCTTAGAAAGTTATGAGCTTCATTCAGTGTAGTTAAAGCAAGATTTGCACCACCATCAGGTAACCTGGGCCAAAAAGAGTGATTCATAGAACTTGCAGTGTGACCAGGGAGAGAGATATGTAAATTAAACCACTAAAAATGCAATACAAAATGTGCAAGCATGGAAGAAATAAAGCCAAGTTTAAAAAGGAGTCCTGTAGGGGCAGTGGGTAAGAAGAAAAGACCCCTGAAGACTTCCTAGAAGCAGTACCCTCAGAACTAGTGGTGAGCTTTAGGGATCATTTTCTGGACTAACAAGATACACAGAACAATTTCCAAGCAGAGGAAGCAGTAAGATAAGATATGATTGAGAGGATGCAAGCCTCATAGAATTGCTGGAAGACTGAGTCCAAGTTGACGCAGGCAGTTGCTAAATGTGAGGTGCCACAGGAGGGCAAGGTCGTTCCCACAGGCTGTTCCAGTCTGTAGGACTTGGGGAAGTGCTTAACCAGAAAGAAGAGGGCAGTTTAGAAATCTCCTCAGTCCGCACTGTAGAACGTATGGAAGGACTCCATGACTACAGGCAGGAAGACCTCGAGCTATGATGCACGTTCATGAATGCTTGGCCCAGGGAGTAAATGTAGGGACAGAGGGAAAGCAGAAGGTGAAGCAATGATCGGGAGGTGGAACCACCCAGATTCCAGGCCCTGTCAGACAAGGACAGTGAGAGTGAATGTGTCAGCACATCAGCCCTCTGTGGCTGGATGGTAGATTCATTATCCAAGATAGGAAATGTGGGAGGAAAGCCAGATCTGAGTAGGAGAGTACAAAACATAAATTACTGTTTATTCACTTTTGAACGTTTTAGTTCAAGACACTTTAGATAAAAATAGAGAGCAATAAGCAGAATGGAGCAGAAATGGCTTTGGCAAGATCTCTGTCTGTGTTTTAGTGATTTCTTCTTTTCATTATGATTCTTTATTGAAGATTTTATTTTCTAAATCATTTATGTTTTTACATGGCAAGGAAATTGAATTACTTGTAATAGTGGCATCTAGATTTACTAGTATCTCAACAGAAGAACAGATCCCAATTATGTAAAGTTCTCGATCTTTATTAATCTGTACTGAGTGTTTTGCCTTAAATATTTTGAGAAAAGAATGAGAATTATTGTTATAGAACTCTGAGAATGTGCACATAAATAGCACCTGTCATAGTGGGCACGGTGTGCTTCAGAAAAGATAAAATGTCCTGGACAAAGAACAGAGTCCCACGTAGGGAGCTGTCTGAAACCAGGAAAAGCACCAAGTGCTATAACCTCAGGGAAAAGGACAAGATGTCTTGCATTGAACAAAACCTAATGGCTTTAGTAACCTTTCAGAGAGGAAAAACATCTGATAGAAAAGAGAAAGTGCTATTTTATTTTTGGTACATGTTCTCATAAATTGCTGGAAATAAAATGTATATACTATGGGCTTTAATTCATTTGCATCCCCTTCCTGATGAAAATTTTTTAAACTCTGCACTGAAAATGATGGAAATTTTATAGGTGCACAGGCACAACTAGAATATAATTTTTATTTTCTAGAGACATTAAAGGGACCTAGCACTGGTCTTTAACCACTGTATACTACACAGTTTTCCACATTTTTCTTAAATTTAATTGAGTAAATAAAAGCAAAGCCCTCTCTACCTCACTTGGAAATAGTCAGAATTTTAAAAATGCATCAAGCACTTTCTGGAAGAAAGCATTAGATTGTAAACTATTTTATAAAAACTAACCATTGATTATTTGCTTACCATGTGCTCTATGTGAACTAATATGAGCTTAACTTTACAAATAAAGACAGTGAAACCCTGTGAGTTAAATGAGTTGCCAAACTAGTGTGTTAGAGTTCCAAGAGTCCTATTTACTTTTGCTTGATTCTAAAGCCCGTTCCCTTAGAGAAGCCTACAACCAATCCACTTCAAAGAAAATCTTTTGGGTTTAGATCAATTGCAATAAACTGATCTCTTGTCACTTTGGCCTAACTAGCACCCAGTTGCCCATACCAGAAACCTAAGCATCAGAGCTGACAGACAATATGGTAATGGTCCTCGAGTCCACCTTCTCAAGACCTCTCTTAGTCTTCCACTTCTCATCTTTATTACCTCTGAGCAGCACAATCCAGCTAAACTGCTCCATGGACAACAGTGACACTTCTAAGCAGTTTCCCCTGCATCTGGGCTTGCCACTTTATGCAGGACCATGTTTGGAAAGCCCACCTTTGATAGAGCATATCATTCCCCTACCTAAAGCTCCTCATTGGCTTCTTCATAAACAAGCAGCTGGCATATTGGCAAGACCAAGGGCCTGTGATGTCAGTAATCATACACCAGGCACCTTGATATTCTAGAAGCAGTAGGATGTACATTTAGATTTGGCACACCTGGTGGTTGAATCCCAAGTGTGCTAGTTTTTGAGGGCTGCAGTAACTCCAAGTGACTAGCATGAAACAACATAAGTTTATTTTGTTCACAGTCCTGGAGGTTACAAGTCTGAAACCAAGTTTTTAGTATGGCCATGTCCATTCTGAAGGCTCTAGGAAAGACTCCTTCTTTGCCTCTTCCTATCTTCCAGTGGTTGCTGGCAGAACTTAGCATACCTTGCCTTGCAGTTACATCACCCCAATCTGCCTACATGGTCCTGGTGCTTTCTTCTCTGTAAGGTCTTCTGTGCTCAAATCACTTTCTTCTTGTAAGGACACAAGTCATTGAGTTTAAGGCCCACTCAGATCCAGTATGACCTCATCTTAACTTGATCATGTCTGCAAAGACTCTGCCAAATAAGGCATAAATGCCAGAAATTGGCCTTCAACATATCTTTTTTTTGGGGGGTCAGCTGAACCCACTTAACCAGGTTTTCCCCCATGACCTTACACTCCTTTGAACCTTGAGTTTCTTGTTTATGTAAAAGGCATGCTAATATCTGATCTCCAGAGTCACTCTGGACAGTAATTGAGTTAATGCATGTAAAATGTTTGTCGTAGTGCTTGTCTCAGAGACCACTCAGTAGATGACAGCTTTGACTTGATGACTTCTTTTTTTAAAAATATATGTAAACCATCCTCAATTCTAAATGCACCAAGGAAACTTGCTATTTAAATGAACCTTGGATCAAGTCCTTTTGAACCACAGTGAACAGGTTTCCCTAATTTATGTTTTTGTTCTAATTTTTGTATACTTAGTCTCCTTTGAGTAGGATACACACAGAGACTGCCATAAAACAAACCAAAATCCAAACTCAGAAGTTAAGTTTACATAAAGATGCCAAGCTATATGTTGTGCAAATTCAGGCTAATCTGGCAGAGAAACTCATTGAGGAAACCCATCCATTATTCTTGTAGGGTCATAGTCATTTCAAGGAAAGGTATTGTGACAGCCCTGCCAATCTTTTTTGCTTCCAGCTGTCCAACTGCCTTTTAGTCAGAGAAATAGGAAATCAGAAGGGAAATTGACCCCTGTTTGCAAATTCAATCCATACTGGTGCCCTGCCCCTAGTAGTTTTGTCACCAGCAGCTTTTGCAAGATACTGCTGTTCTTAGCAGCCCTGGAAACCATGTAATTGCAAGGACCATAGTACAAGGCATGTATGTGTTTGGTTTAATCAGTGCTGCTGGCGATGGTTAGGGGCCTGTGTTACAGAAGGTGGCAGAAGTGCTGAGTGAGAGAGAAAAGGAGGGCCTCCTTGGAGAAGCAATGTGGCACCGTAGAGCTGCTTCTTGCACTCAAAAGCTGGGGCTGACTTCTGCTCTCTGATAGTCTGACTGCCCATGAGACATGGACCCAGAGCCTTTATTGTTATCCTGTTCCATCCTGGTGTCCCCAGGAGCTTATTCTGCTGCCAAGTTATGAAGCATTTTCTGTCTGTTCCTTTTGTGTTTGTCAGGGTGGAGCAGAAGCAAGTTATCCTAGTAGGGGAATGGTGATAGAAGAGATGCATGGCTCTGTGTCATGCTTCCCCCATCCTTTGTATAAAGAGTACCTTCAGCTGGTTTTTTTGAAGCAGTCAGAGGCTCACGCTCTAGAACTTTGTCAGAACTGAAGTCTCTGCCCAAAGCACAGCTTCAGAGACAGATACACCTAGACTCTTCTCCTCATGTGACACTCATTTGCTGGGTGGCCTTGAACAAGTCGCTTGGCCTTTCTGGGCCTTTTTTTCCTGATCTTTGAAATAAATGCAGGGTTGATATGAGGCTTCAGTGAGATGGTATAAATGCAGTTCCATTTTCCTTCTGTTATTCCAGAGAATGGGTCAACATACTGAACACTTAACTATTTGTACATTTTGCAGATGATCAATATAGAAAATATTTTATGTCATAACTGTATGCAGATCAATGATTTTTTAGCATTTATTATGTACCATTGCTGCACTAATTTTACAGGTATCACTGATTTGAAACCAGAAAGACATGGAAAACACACACATGCACATAAAACCATTCGTCAGACAGCAAGTGAGACCAATGAACAAATAACTTATGAGAGAACAACATAAATCCTCATGAAGGATGTTGAGAAACCAGGTATTAAATCAAATTGAAAAGCAGAAGGGGTTTTTTTTGAGAACAGGTGTTACCTTTTAAAAGAGAAGTGCAAAGAACATCCCAGATGGAAGTCACATGACCCCAGACAGGAGGCTGGTAT
This sequence comes from Dasyprocta punctata, assembly GCA_004363535.1. Classification (NCBI taxonomy): domain Eukaryota; kingdom Metazoa; phylum Chordata; class Mammalia; order Rodentia; family Dasyproctidae; genus Dasyprocta; species Dasyprocta punctata. The sequence continues at coordinate 36,121 of RJWM01003297.1, read as the reverse complement.
CTCAGCGTAGTCCCTGGGAGAATGTAAGGACTTATAAAATACTTGAGGGGACATCTGCATGTCTTGGCAGATGAATAACACAGGACATGGTGACCACTACAAACTACAGCAGAGAGGAGCAAGAGAGAGAACGTGAAGCAACAAGTCCTTGAGTTATGCCAAGTTCCAGGTGCTACTTCAGCTTCTGGTGACCTGTGCTCTAGTGCTACATCATCCATTGCCAAGCCCATGGTATGTGGATGGTCCAAATCGAGATGTGCTACAATAGAAATGTGCTCCAGTTTTCAAAGATTTGATAGAAAGAAGTATATCTCATATATCATTACTAACTTTTATTGATTACATGTTAAAATTATGTACGAATGTATTGGGTCAAGTAAAATCTATAAGGAAAATTAGTGTTACCTATTTTTTGGTCCTATTTCATGTGATTACTAAAAAGTTTACCATGGTATGTATAGATCACATTTCTATGAGACAGTGCTGGCCTAGAGATCAAGCTGTGGTAGCAAAGAGGATCATGGAGCTTGAACTGTGCTGTGGAGAGTGGATAGGGCTCAAGTGAGAGATGGATTTTCTAGAAGATAGAGAAAGAGGAGTGTAAGCACCTGGGTGTAGAATATGCAAGGTGTGTACAGGAAAATCTGGATGAAGTAGACTAAAAAAAAACTCTTAGAAGCATTTTGATAAAATAACACATTGTCCAGAATCCACTCACAGATATGTCAATATGCTTCCTATAATCAGTAGACAGGACTGTCCATCACTAACAACAACTATGGAACATTAGTGCAAAGAGACACTCCCTAACTTCTCATTTTTAATGGTTTTCTAGTCAAGTATTGCCTTAGAGAAAATCAAAGTGCTATCTCACTATTGAAGTTTTGAAAACAAACATAAAGGTTGGTGATTCTTGTCACACCCTTTATTTGGACTTCCTTAACCAAATTACTGCATGAAATTATTAGTACATATGTGTCCAAGGAAGACATAGATGAAGGAACAGATAATAGCTTTCTACATGGAACTTTCAATAGAAGAATTAAGAAGTGTCTCTAGTTTTTCTTTTGCAATGATTTCCTGCAAGGTAACTGCTAGATCTGATCCACATCAGCCTTCTGTAACAAGAAATATTGACCTGAATTGATCAAACATGGTATTTTTATTTGTTCTTAAAGCACTTAAAAGAAACATGCGTAAGCATGATAATCTTACAATTAATTTTTATTTTTCTTTAGAACCCAGAGGATAATAGAACAAGACTCTTAAAAAAAAAAAAAAAAAACTCTGCCAGGATACTCTGTCAGGTACTTCAGGTACAAGGTTCTGTGGAGCTGTCCATGGTACTGAGGAGTCATACTCTCAAAGAAATGACAGAAATCACTGTTTGTTGTTGTGGAAGGTGAAGAGTGAAGATTTAAGTGAAAAAATGCACAAAAAATACATTGATATAAAAATGTATACAAGGAGTGATCAAAACTGTAGTGGATGCTTAAATTTTTTAATGCAGTACAAGACACATCACTCCCCTTTGCTTCAACACACTTATCCTACTGTTCTTGCTGCTTTCTTAAGTGGTTCTGGAAGTCCTCTTTCATGAGTGACTTTATGAGGTGTGACTAAAAATATAGTTAATGATTCTGCCAAATGCCAACCAATGAAAAGACAGGCTTGAAAATTTTTCTGTATACCCTCATCTACTTTATTCATCAGATCTGGCACTTTGGAACTTCTGGATCTTCTCCAAAGTCAAAATGACCATGAAAGGTAAAATTTTTAATCAGTTGAGGACATTAAAGAGCCATAGGAGCACAACTGAAGATGCTCACACAAAAGGACTTCCAGAACTGCTTCAGAAAGTGGCAAAAATAATAGATTGTGTGTTCAAACCAAGGGAGATTATTCTGAGGGAATGGATGGCAATGTGTCATGTACTATAATAAATATTTTTAAATCTAAGCATTCACTTAATTTTTATCACACCTCATATGTCTTGAGTAAATTAACTTGTTTCAGATGAGGGAGAATCTGAATATTGGTAATGGCTGAATTTTTACCATACTTTCTTTATCCACAGAATCACATAAATGGAATTTCTCACAACACAAGCAGGCAATAAATCCTGCATGGAAAGGTCTATAAAATATTTAAAAAGTAATCAGAGTAGAAGCCCTAACCGTGAGCTCTGGTGTTCTAGCAACACCCTAATGGGCCAGCATTACTGGATGTCTGAGCTCAGAAAGACCACCATTCAAAGCCTGGCCTTGCCTTTTACTAGTATGTTACATCAAGGAAATTACAAAATTTTGTAACTTCCTTACCTTTACAATGAGAAAATAGCACTACCTTTCTCAAAACCATACCTTGTGGACTACATGAAACCATTGATAAAGGCCCCCTCCAGGGTTCTGGTGTTGTGTGCACCTGGTGGTGCGGTTGGTTGTACCAGGAATCCTAGAGAAAGCTTTTGTTTCACAAGAGGTAAAGCAGATAGTCGTGATCAGAAAGTGGCCTTTTTCAAGGCTTCTAAATCTTTGAGGTCCTAATAGAGTGTTTTCCCTGCTACCCCACTATGGGGTATAAGCATTCTGGAATATGATGTCCTGAGTCTTTCTCCTCACTCCTGGGCCAACCCCTCACCTGTCCCACTTCTAAGGATAACCTTGAGCCACTGTGCTTCTTCATTTCCCTTCTCTCACCCTCACTCATACCTGTACTTTTGAGAACTTGCACATTTCTGAGATACCTGAATGAGCACATTAAATTATTTCAAGTAGGAGTTTCTACGTTTTCATTAATGTCCTGAATCAAGACTGGCAGTTATGATAATCAAAAGAAGGGGTAAAAGGTTGAGGATGAATATAAATGCTCCAAGACATAGGGTTTAAGTCATCACCCATCCTGGGTACCTGCTTATATGAATGAATCACTTCTAGTAAAAATAGTGACAACTTTAAGAAAAAATGGTAGAGCAGTAATTGTTCAGACATTCGCTTTCTCTACCTGCTTGCCTGGGCAGGAGCTGAGTTGCTATAGTTAGAGGCAGAGGGATGGCCCAGACGGGGGCACAATCAGAGGGTTGCTTTGTGGCAGAGGAAATTTTTCAGATCTATACTTTTCATCTGTTTGCTTTATGTTCTTTTTTCATCTGGAAGAACTGCAGCTTGCCCAGTAGCCTGCCTATTTGCATTTAAAAGCACTTGATTCCTTCACAGTTCCCTGCTTGTTCACTTTAAAAATGAGGACACTGTCCAGTAGTTTAAGGGTTTGATGGTCAGAAAGGTTGGGACCTGAGCCCCTGCCCAACTGCTTCCTGACTGTATTCATGAGAAGCGTGGGAGCATATGTGAAAATTCTGACCCCCAAGGACACTGGCTTCCACTTGTACCTTTCTGTGTGTTCATGCCTCTTCTGGAGACCCACTTGCTCAGGTATTCGCTCACCATGGCAGCTATACAGTTGCTCTCCAGTTAGTGCAGACCAGCTGGTCTGTGAGCCACAAACCAGGCAGTCATCAATGTGGAAAGCACAGCCTGCAACACTAGTGCTCAAGGAAAAATGGCATGAAAAGAATTATTATAACACAGTATAAGATTTACCCATTATTATTAGTACTATTATATATGATAAACGCTTGAGTTTTGCTATCCCAATCTGGATTCTGTTCTTGGCCTTTGTACTTAGGAAGGTTGGCACACAATGGAAAACATGTCATACCCTCAAAAGCAGGAATTAAATGATGGCACTATTTCCAAAAATACAAGCAAAAGTTAGCTCCAGAAGGCTACTGTAACAGAGTACCACATACTAAATGGGTTAAACAGCAAAAATTCATTATCTCATGGTTCTTGAGGTAAATCTGCAATCAAGGTTGTGCCTCCTCTAAAACCTAGAGAAAAATCTTTCTTTGCCACCTCTTAGCTTCAGGTGGTGGCCAGTAGTTTCTGGCATTCGCTGGCTTATGGAGCCTATGTGACTCAAATCTACCCTCCTTCTCACTGCGTCTGTCTTCATATGGCCATCTTCTTTTTTCCCTGGTTTTACTTTTATTTTTAACTAACACATAATGGTGCATATGAATGGGGTACAATGTGATATTTCAACATATGCACACACTGTGTAATGATCAAATCAGGATAATTAGCATACTCTTAAACGCTTATCATTTCTTTACATTGAGAGCATAAAAATCCTCTCTTCTGCCCTTTTGACATATACAGTGCATTATTAACTACAGTCACCCTACTATGCAATAGAAGACCAGAGCTTATTCCTCCTATCTCTCCGGAACATCGTACCTGTTGACCAAACTCTCCCCACTTCCTACACCCTATACTTGCCATCTTCTTAAAAGAACACCAGTCAGATTAGGACCTTCCTATTCCTTACCTACAATAACTGTTTTCAAAGAAAGTTAACAAATGTGGGTCAGGACTTCAAGATGTATTGTATGAAGGAACATAATTCAACCCATAGCCATAGGATCTAAGGAAAATATCAAGGACTGTGAAGCACTTGAGTCCCTCTGTTGCCTGAAGGTACAGGGCACAGAGGTTTATTGCAACCTTCTGATTCCTATGACTCTAGAGCAGGTCACTGGACAGGAACTGCAGCCTCGGGGGCAGGAACAGAGACACTGGCAATCTACAGCCACCATAGAGAGAGCTAAGAATACAGTGTTTTCTCTCTCTCTCTCCCTCTGATCTTGGGACTCCTGAGCCTCCTGCTAGTACCTCTCATTGATTGAGTCAAACAGAAGGCCAAAGGGCAGATGCCCATTGATGTGGCCCCTAAAGATTTGCCTCTCAAAGTACAGAGCAGGATGGACAGAGTGAATCCTAGCTATGGAGAGGCAAACAGAAAAGGTAGCATATTCCATTAACTTCTCCAAGTCTTGGTTTCCCTGGCTATAAATTGAGTGTAATAATAATGCCTCCTTCATGCAGCCATTAGCTTGATGCCTAGCACATAGAACACATGTTAATTATTGCTTTGTGAAGAGTTCTAGTCATCCCCAAATGACTCTACTTCCCCGCCACTACCTTATGAACCTGTGAAATGTAGGAAGTGCAGTTGTCATTTCTGTGAATGGGTACAAAAATGCATGCTAAGCATCTTTCTCCACTATGTTCTCTAGTTTTTTGAGTCATCAATACTAGTGAATATTCTTCAACATCTGAGACCTCTACTGGTCCAAGGAAAACTTAGACAAAGACTGGGTACTTTCTGTATCAAACTTAGAGCAATCCAGTTTCTGGTCTTCATTATTTTGGGGGATACTATGGTGGATTTCAGTAACTCATAGCAAAGGACACAGATAACTCATAACAAGTAAAAATCAGTGAGGTTCATAAGACTCAAAAAAATTTACTGATTTTCCTCTACTGGGATATCTGAGAAGATACTGTGGAAAAAATAATGTTTTAGCTGGACCTTGATAAAGTAGGCCACTGAGATAAGGGGTGGGGGGAAACCACAGCCTGTGCAAAGTCAAAAGTGTGGAACTATGCAAAAAATATGTAGGGAACCATGAGTACATCTGAGGATGTAAATGAGATTGAGGATATAAGACAACAAACAGACTTATATGGAAAAAAAGACTTCAAACAGTAACAGTAAAGAATCTGGTATGCCTGATTCCACCTACAACTTAACACTAATATGAGATAAATGCACTGCTCCCCGGGTGATAGCAGTACCTGTGTCAATGTCCTAAATGTAAACTGACTTCTGTTTTCTTCTCATGATGGCCCAATTTAAATATATGTAGTTATTTTAAGTTTCTTCTGTGATTGAGTTAAGATTACAGCCTCAAGTTAAAAGGGGCAGCTCTTAGAATCCAGAGGTGAGCAGTTATTTAGTCACTGCAAAAGAAGGGACCCCAGATCACCAGGCAAGGAACCGTCAACATAGCAAAGGCAGGTACTTTGAAGTTTCAGAAGGGCTAGAGAGAGAACCAGAAGAAGTCTGAAGAACAAAGACCCCCACAAATTGGAGTGGCTAAGAGTTGCAGAGTTAAGAGGAAATGGATGGTAGACATTCGGAAAGGGATTCAGCTTGGTAAGAAGACACTGAATGTGGGCACATAGAAATTAACTCAGGCATTTCAGCTGTCATGGTTGCAAAGAAATAAAAGAGGGTGAGAGGCACAGGAAAACCACAAGGATACATTGGATTTCAAAAGAGGCAAAGGAGCTAAAAAGAAAATGCAGAGAGAACCTGCAAGGAATATAAGTGTGGTGTTAGTGCAGTCTGCAGGCTCTGGAGGTAAGGAATTTAAAAAGTAGGGATTTTTGTTTCCCAGTAGGGAAAATGGAAATGTGGGAAAGAGACTAAGGAAACTTGATGTGTGAGGAGGGATGATAAGAAATATATTTCAAAGAAGGTGCCTGGAATCACTAAAAGATAGTTGAATTTTTAAAGACAGAGATTTGGGATGGAAAGTAGAACACTAAAATAAAGACTTTTAACCTGGCCAAACAAAAGAAAATAATTCTAGAGTTTTGAAGGCCAGATTAAATATAGGTTGCGATTGCCACAAATCAAAGGTAAAATCAAACTAGGATAATTTCAATAGAATTAACCTCACATGGCAATCCAGGCTTCCTATGTATAAGTTTCTAGTATTTCTCTTTTCATTTTTTATATTAGTTGTAGTCTTGGCAACCACAAAGGCTTTGTATTCTGTTCTTTGTGTATCTGACATAGTAATTTGACTTAAATGAAATTTCCCTCTATGGAAATGATCCATTTCCTGGTCTCAGAGAAAAACACAGTCCAGTTCACAGTGTTGAAGCTGACAGTCTGAGGTCTTGCACAAATGCTTCTGAAAGGGTTCACTTGTTATAATTTTAGATCAAGCTTCAGAAATCCAACAAAGAGAAGGTTATTCAGGCTCTGCAGGGGCACTTTGAGCTTGTAGCCACCCTGACTGTTTTTCACAAGCAAGTATGGCTCCTTCAACTGGAATGTTACACACATGGTTTTCAAGCTGTCATGCCCTCCTCCCATGGCCAGGTGACATTACCAGTCAGTCTCAGCAGCCTCGCCCCTCTCAGCTTCACCTGATACAAACTCAAAATTGTTCTCAGCACAGGACTCCAGGCAACCTCCACCCACCAACTGTCACTGAAGGGAAATGGAAACCCGTTTGCTGCCAGTCTTAGGAAAGTCTTGCATGTGCGTTCTTGGAGGAACCTTCCATGACTGAAATTTACCCTTTGGGCATAAGGCTGTCATGAAGAAAATCCTTCACTTATGAATGAAGGATTACTAATACTTTATTTATCCAGCCTCATCACCAAATAAGATTTATAAGTGAATGGGTTTTCTAGAAAACTAAAACCTATTTACTTCAAGTGCCATTTGTGATAGAAGTCTTTCGAAGGAGTATTCATTTCACACTTCCCTGCTTGAGAAACTGAGTATATTAAGCATTATTTAACTTTTTTGCAATTTATTCCTGCACTTTAAAAATACACTTGAAAATATTTTTATATACTTACAGAGCTGTCTCAGAAGACACCTTGCTCTCTTCCAAATATCTTCTTCATCTTTAGACATTTGTAGAATACCAATGGGTCAGCTTCTGATGACCTTATTACTCTTTAATTTTCTATCTGAAACTACTTAGGTAAAATGAAAGGTTACCAAAAACCGCAGGTAACTAAGAATGTTAAATTACTAACTCACTTTCCACACCCTACCAAAGTGGCAGGTGGAGAGCTGGCAAGAGTATTTCCTCATAGAGTAACAAATGCTTCTTTTATACACTTCTAAAGCTCAGTCTGTGCTACAAATAAGTGACTTAGTGGAACTATAATTTCAAGATTTAAAAAATGGGAATTACTTGAGAATTGTCTTTTTGGTTTGCCTACAGTACTTGTCTTAAAAAACTGATATAGATCACAGGTTGTAATTAGGTTACCTACCATAAGGGATGAATATCCATAAGAAGAGTGGAGTTTCTAAACCTGGGCCTAAGAAAATGAGAGGATAAGCACCCATCCTCGTGTTTCAGATGTGGTCTGGAAAATCTCTTTTATTGTCTCCACAGTGAACGCTCATCTTTGCAGGGCAGTGGTAAGTGTGGGATAAGCAAAGCAGTTTTCAATCTGAGGCTGCTATGGCAGGATGAAAAAAGTTTCAAACCCGGGCAGCTAAAACTGTGAAATCATCAATTCATCAGTGTAGTCATGAAGCGAGGATGATAACCTGGGTCTGGACGGTGGGGGAAGAAGTAAATTGGACATCTGTCCTCAAAGAGCTCACAAGGAATTACCAACTGGTGCAAGGCTTTCGGACCTGCTAGAAATATATTGGTAGAACAATAACCGATATCATGTTTTATCATGCTCCCTTTCTTTTCCTGGAATGAAATCCATAGCCGATATGTCTAAGAGAGAGGGAGATGCAAGATAACCTCTAAGGGACCAGGGATATAGCTCAGGAGTACAGTGCCTGCCTGGCAAGTGTGAGGCCCTGAGTTCAATTTCTGGTACCAATAAAAATAGGTAAATAAATAAATAACCTCCAAGCTCTTCACCAGAACCACTGAGCAAGCAGAGAAGTGGTACCATCAGTCAAGTGAGGCAAAATCCAATGCTCCAGGCGGTCAGAAGTTGTGATCTGTCACACAGTAGAAAAGCTATCTCTTAGAAACCTCATCTTCTCGGGAACACACACGTGCTGAAGTGTAAGGCAGCCAGGACAAATGTCAAGAACACACCAAAACCAATGTTTCAGGCAAGACAGAGGCAGCAGAATGATACATTTTGAAAACATGAAATAACCAGGTATAAAAGACTGTGTTTTTATGATCATATTTATATGAAGGGCACAATTATAATAACCAAAGGTGAAACTATAATAAGAAGAAAGCAAGTTAGTGGTTGCTTGGGATCTGAGCACGGGAAGTAACTGATGACAAATGGGCATGAGGAAACTTTCTGAAGTAATAGAAATGTTCTCTCTCATGGGCGTGATGATTATATGACCTTGGTAATTGCCAAAACTCACTGAATCATACATTTAACGTGAATGGATCTCACTGTGTGTAAGTTATGCTTCAATAGATTTGGTTTTAAAAATTAGAACACCTTACCACTCTGAAAGCTGGCAGGAAAGGCTGAATACAAGGCTCCATGGAGATCCTGGCACCAGGGTAACACCAACTGCGGGGCTGGGCCATTCGTTCTACAGACACGTGCTGCAGAACTATGGAGTGTCATGCACTGTACCAGGCTCCAGTGTCTAATGATGATAGAGGAATGACAAAGTTGGGACTCAGAACAAAACTCTAAACTCAACTCTAAGATTTTACTGATATTTGATTGTTTTCTATCAAGCTTGTCAGTCTGGTCATTTGTGTATCAACTTAATGAGATCAACTTCTCAAATGGAGCAAAGCTTTCAGAATGAAGATGAACAATCAGCACTGGCAAGTCACGAGGGCATGAGCACACACGAGCAAGCATCTGCAGCTACAATGAGTGCTCTCTTTAGCCCTCAGCACACTTCTTGAGTGCCTACCACATGTCAAGCAGCAAAGAATACATACGTGTTAATAACGCTCATTTTCATGAGGACTACTAATAGAAGAGAGAAGACAATCTAAACTATTCACGCCCCAGTCAAAGATGGCATGTGACCAAGTGTCCTAAAAGAGCGTCCCTGGCTGCTGAGCTCAGGAGTGTAGACTCACCTTTGCCAGACACTTGAGGGAGATTTCAGTGATGTGTCTTGTTTGCTCTTCTCTCTTTTTACCTAAGGCTGAGTCCTGAGAGTAAAACACCTCTCTCCTCAAAGAAAGCAGTTTTATGACTTAGCTGTTTGTCCATGATTGGGGTGGACGGGAGTACTGAGGCAGCATGAGGTGGGCAAAGTTTCTGATCAGCCAGATTTTAAGTTCCAAATTGGAACACCACGCAGTGAACCAAAGCCAGATTTTAACTGAAGCATATTGGGTCACTACATAAAAGGTTTAAAGTGTGGTCTCAGCTAGTGGAAAAAGACTGGTCGTGTTATCCTGTTCACATAAGCACAATGCCTGATGCATAGTAGGGGCTCAACAAAAATTAGTTAATATGAATAGAATGCATGAATGATCATTGAATCTGGTGGAGTAAACTATAGAGAACAGGCTAAAATCAAGAGCACTAGTTTTGAGCAGGCATAAGGATCTGTACTAGGATGATTGCCTTAGATCCCTGTTGCTACTGTAATACATTTCTATAAGAAAGTTTATGATGTAAAATGATGTGTATTTCCTATGTTAAAGTTCCTAGAAACCTGAAGTCTAAAATCAGGTGTTAGTAAGGCTGTGTTTCTTCTGGAAGCATCAAGCAGTCCATTTCTTTGCCTTTTCAATCTGCTGAAGTTGGAAATGTTTTCCTTGCTTTGTGGCCTCTTCTTCTATCTACAAAAGTGCATCTCTAATGACCTCTAGTTCCATGGTCATGCCTCCTCTTTTCTATTACTCAATATTTTCTCTCTTTTAAGATCCTTGTAATTACATTGGGCCCAACCATATAATCCAGCATAATCTCCCTATATAAAATCTTTAATTTAATCATACCCATAAAGTCCCTTTTGCTTCATAAAATATTTTAAGGATTTCTGGGGCTAGGACAAGATATGGCTGTCCCAGGGTTGGGGGCAGGGGACATTATCCAGTTTACCATGGTAATATTAAATCTAAATCTTTTCTTTCACCAAACAAAAAGCCATGATCTAGAAGAAGCATCTTACCTCCAAAGCAAATGAAAGAAATGTAAGAATAGTCAATAACCTCTAGTCACATACAGAATAAATATAAAGAGCAATTAGCTTTAGTATTCACTTCCAAAAGATGTGAAGTTGCTCTCTAAGCAGGAGGACATTTAGTGAATGTAATCTTAGAGAACAGCATAGTGTGGTTATCTCCTAGAATCAAAGGCTGTTTGAGTAAGGATTTGCTGACACTGCTCACAGAAAATGACCCAAATGGAAGGAAAGAATGAGGATTTGAGGGGGAGGGAACCCCATAGTCTTTGAGAGGAGTAACTGTGGCCAGGGATGAAGTCTGTGTTGTAAGAATGCAGTTGAAGCGTGTGGAGGATGCTGAAGAAACTGGCACAAATTCAAGTCACGGGTGCGACTTCAGCATCCAGCACTTTTTAGGGCCCTCAGTGCTAACCTTAGCTTGATCCTCAGTCTCTTCCACAAACTAAAAGCTGTGCTTAAATTGCCTCCAGGGTTCCTGACAGCTCTGTGGTTTTGCTTTGTTACGGGTTATTTTTGCTTTGTTTGTTTGTTTTTGTTTTTAGTTTTGGTTTTTTAACCTAATTTTACAAAATAGTGAAAATTTACTTGCTTACTTTCATCAACTAACACTGTAGGGAGAAAATAGAGAAAAAAAGAGAGAATCCTGAAGGTGGAGGGAGGGATGTGAACTGTTGGGAGAGGAATTTCCCAGTGGCAAACTCTGTTTTGGGGGGCCTGATACCAATGCTTCCCAGAGGCCCCCGCCTCAGTGTAAGAACACAGCTTCTGGGTAACACAGCCTGGTCTAAATCCCTACTCTACTCCCCTTTTTAACTCAGACAAGTTACCTAATTTCTCTCTTTTTCTTATGCTTGGTTTATAAAGTAAGTATAATAATATCACCTTCACTATCTAGCTGCTCCGAGAGTTAAACTAGGCAATATATGCAGAGTGCTTAAAATAGTAAGAGGTACCTAATAAACATGACTGTAAGTGTGTGTATCACTGTAATTAGGTACTATTATTGCCAGTATGACTCCTATTTGAGGTGTTACAGCTTTACTAAGAAAGCTTGTTATATGTTGTATTATAAAATCAAATGATATGATCAGGGCTTCTGATCTATGCTGCCTAATATATTTAAGTCTCATCTGAGCTTAATTCTGAAGAGGAACTAGTTGTTCAATTCTCGAATTTTAGAGGGCAGCACATTTTTTATCTATGAGGCGTACAGATATCCTATCAATGCAAATTGACCACTTAGCTATGAGATTTCTTCAAATGTAAGCTATACTAATCATTCTTTGCTACAGAAACCTTTCTGGCCTGCCAACAGAATTCACTTTATGCAAGGTCATTGGACATAATACATTCACACAAACACACATACACACACACACACACACACACATGCACACATTCACACTAGAAGCTGATTTACAAACACAGTCGTGAATTAATTTTTATTTTAGTTGTAAATCTTGGTTGTCATTTGTTTGGGTATTTTTATTTGTGAATGTGTACATGCCATGTTTTGCTTACTCTGCAGATGGCCTGGCTGTCTATGAAGAAGAGATCCACTCAGCTGACTGTTTTTAATGAGGCCAAGGTCACCTCTTTAATTCCCATTTGGCCAGTTAGTTTTGCTCATAGCCACAGGCTAGGCTGCTCCCTAATTATTGCATCCAAGCTGTCTCTGTGGGGTGGGAGACTGGTGGAGGCAGATTATGAGACCTGGTACACAACTGCAGGTCAAGTTTGTGGTAGGCGAGAGGTCTAGAGAAATGGTGGCTATGACCACTCATGGGCTTATTCTTCTTCATTCTCATCAAATCACTGTTTCTTAAATTTTGCTATGCTGGGTCCCTGCAAAAATCCATTTTCAGTTCTGTTTCTTGAATCCTGTAGATTAATCATTTCAGTACCCATTCTCTTTACTACCAGTGTAGACTCCTAGAACCCAATTAGCACCATTGTTGTTGTTGTTGTTGTTTTGTCTTCTAAGGTATTTTACCTTTGAGTCCTTGCATTTTCAGCTCTTGAGTCTTTTGCCAAAGCATCTGCTAATAAAAGCTAATATTTATTGAACACTTACCAAGTGCCAAGACACTCTGATGTGAATTATCTCTTTTAACTTTCAAATTAGCCTGTGAGGTAAAACCCAGTATTCTCTTTTCCCAGTGATGAGTGAGGTTTAGAGCAGCTATGTTGCCTGTAATTCCTAGAGTCACAATGCACCTCTGCAAGCTACTTGAAGAACCATTTACTTTGGCAGTGGTGCTATGACACTTGACTGCAAATGTGACATGCTGGACAGAGTACACTGTAACTGGGGGATTACTGCTTTGAATTCATATTAATTTGGAGGAATGCTCCTGTATTGTATGGCACTTTTTGGAACTAGATCCAAGATGACCACCTGGCAAACTGTGCTAATTAGACTAGCTTCTACCATGCCAGTAGTTAGATCTTACTGTTACGTGCTGTCCTATATCTTTGTTGAATCATATCTTACTGGGCATAAGTAGAGAATTACCTGGAAACATCCCATGTTATGGAGGTACTTGAACACGCTAATATTGGTGACCAAATAAAACCCATGTCCAGAGATGCATTTGATCCACATGAGCTCTCTCCAAATGTCAGTGTGTAACATTCCATATCTTTTGAAACAATTTTCAAATGCTGAAAGAAAATCCACTCTGAAGTCCAAACATAGTATTCTCACCAGCCCCTTTCTCCTACCCCTTATCAGGAACATATGGTTCTACTGGATTTTTTAAAAGCAATATTATATAACAATAGTGCTTTCTTTTTAAAGATACTTTGGTAGTACTTGCTGTCTTCCTATTGATTTTGAAATACCCAACATATTTTTGTAAATGATAATTCAAGTTGCAGATCAACATATGGGAGAAAAATAAAAAAGAAATAAGACCTACTTATTTCTCAGTGTTTATCATAAAACTAAGTACAAGTCAGAAGTAGTGGCACATACTTGTAATACCAGCAGGAGACTGAGGCAGGAGGATCACAAATTGAAACCCAGCCTGGGCAACTGAGCAACTTAGTAAGATCCTATCTCAAAATGTAGATAGATAGATATAGATAGATAGATAGATAGATAGATAGATAGATAGATAGATGATAAATAACAGATATATAGATAGAAGATAGATAGATAGATAGACAGACAGACAGATACAGACTGTAGCTCAGTGCAGAAGCCTTAGGTTCAATTTCTAATAGCTCATGAGAAAGAGAGAGAGAGAGAAAGAGAGAGAGAACTCATGCTTCATCTAAAGAAACAAAGTTTTGTATACCTTGATTACTAGTTATTTAGTTTTAGTGCCAAACCTCTGAGTGCTTGCACTATTTACAAGTTGGATAAATTATGACCTGACTGTTTTCTAGCTTTTTAATTGATTCAATTGATCCATGAGCTTGAACTTTTCTAAATGATGTCCATATTTCCCATCTTCTGTATTTTCTGAAGAATTGCTGGCTTTTTGTTTTTAATCAACAATGTAAAATTCACTGAGCTCTCTTATCTTGGAGTAAATATCTCTAGGCTCAGACAATTTGTGTGAAATCAGCCTTATTAAATAACTTTGAGTCATTTCTTTCCCTATTCCAATGTTCCCGATTCGTCAATTTATGTGAATGATACAGTGTGAAAATGAATGCAGATTGACCTTTTTTTATAGGTTGTTTTAAAACCCAGTGACCAACACTATACCATAGTCTTAAAAATGTCCTCTTTTGTTAGATGTAGGTTCTCATCAGTGAATGAGTGATTACCCTGGTTGTTCTCTGCCTAGTGGAATTAAATAATGTTTTCCCTGTTTCAACTAATTCTTGCTCTAAAATTATCACCTATTCTGGATTTTATTTCCTTTGCTTCTTCTTAAAGAATCTGGTTTACTTTCCTTCTTTTGTGAAATTCTGTTGCTGCAGGTTCTAGTTGTGACCCATTTGGTTCTCTTTCTTAACTTTCCCTTTTTCTTTTGTGTTTTAAAATTTTCTCTATAAGTGACATCCAAGTTCTTCATGTGATTGGATTTGTAGGTTTTGTTTTGTTTTGTCCTATTTTCTTTCAATGTTTTCATCTAATCTGATCTTTTGCTACTTCTTGGAATTCATTTAATGTAACTTTTTTGAAATGTATTATCTTTCTTTGACAGATTTCTCTCTTTATTAAGATTAAACACGTGGCAGTACCACCTATTAATTGAAGGATAGAGAATTAGTTGCACCTCTCTTTTCCATCTGCAGGATGAAATTGATAATGTCCAACTTCATGGATTGTTGTGTCTATTATGTGTACTAATGACTGCCCATTGCTGATAATTTATGGGACTAGAGTTGATATTAGCACCATTTTTGTTTATAAGAATTAATCTTGGCTAGTTGGCTTTTCACCTTTTAACCTTCTTTCTTGCTTTCCACAAATAACCCCTACCATTACTACAAATAGGAGGAGTAAACAGGTTCTGAGTCAGGGTTCACGGTTCCCATTTTAATATAAGATGAATGTTGGCTAACCAAACTGAGACACCCTGTAACTGTTTATTCCAGATCTTTTGTCTGTGCCGCATGTGACTCATGCATTTTCCTGTCTACTGACAAGAGTTAATGATTGTTAGGAGGTGACAACCTATATTCACTTGAAGGATGGTGTTAACAATAGAGTCATAGCCAGGTGTGGTGGCGCACGCCTTTAATTTCAGCACTCAGGAGGCTGAGGTAGGAGGAGCGTTGTGAGTTCGAGGCCGGCTCGGATTACAACGCAAGCACAAGGCCGGCCTGAGCTACATAGTGCGACTCTGCCTCAAAAAAACTAGGGCTTGGAGTTTGGCTCAGTGGCTTAAGCACCTGTTGCGCCTGTCTGGCAGGTGTGAGGTTGTGAGTTCAATCCCCAGTGCCACAAAAAAAAAAAAGACTCATATGGTAGTTTTGACTATCATTCTTTCCTTCTGGTTAAAAAAAAAAATCTTATTCATTTTTCTCTTTTTTCTTAGCCAGAAATGTTCTCCTTTTGTCATGGCATGTATTTGTGTTGTTCTATACATGATTTATCTTTATTAGCCGTTTCCTCCGCTCCGTGCCATCCCCGACCCCGGTGTGCCGTTCTGAGCAGTGCTTGCTGCACAGCCATGTCTCCAGGACAGCTGTCATATGACCACAGTCATGAGTAGCCACATCTTTCTCATTGTTCCTTACTTTTCTAACTTTAGAGACCTACTTATGGTCTTGTCTTCTTTGGCCAAATTTTTCAACAAAGGAAATTTAGGAAACCCTAACAGAGACCATCTGTAAGTTGTCTGAGATCAAAAGGATGGCTTTGAAAAGTTTTGACAGCAAAATGTGCCCATGAAGAGCTTTACTAAATGCTTAGTTTCTGTAGGGTAAATGTAGATGACTGAGACTCTTTATTCGCAAAGATATTTCTCGAATGCAAAGCGGATCCAGATATGGAGGGAGATGCGAGGAAAGGGAAGGAAAAGGGATAAAAAAAAAAGGCAATTAAAAGTGTACCAACTCCATGCAAGGAATGTAAACATGTATTGCAAACATGTACTACTAAAAATTAATAAATTTTTTTAAAGTTCATAACATAGAAATAACAGAAATAAAAATAAATTGCTAAACAAGGTAGGACTGAGTGCAGCAGTAATAGAAGAATCATCATGATAAGAAGGAAGAGAAGAATAAATTTATCTGAGAAAATCTTGGGAGGCATAAAAAAGGTAAGATTAAAGATAGGTATAGACTCAACAGACCCTACGTAGGGAAGTGGGTCAAGGAACCATCCCAAATAAAAGATCAACTTTTATAACAAAAGAAATAACAAAAACTTTTTAATAAGATAAGATTCGCAGTTGTTCGTTCTTTGAAGTACTTCCCATGCAGTTTGGTTTTTGTTCATGAACTCTCTACCTACCCTTACCTTTCTCTTCCAGTAAACTTAGTGTTTCTGTTTTAATAATTAGTTCCTGATCCATTTTTACTGTAGTTTAGTGCATGGTGATAGACATGGGTCTAGTTTTAGTTCTTGGTATGTGGAAAGCCAGTTTTTCCACCACCATTCATTAAAGAGGCTATCTGTCTTCCAGTGAACACGCTTGTTCCCTTTGTCAAAGATAAGTGGATGAGTTTGGTTGTAGCTGTGTCTGCGTCTTCTAATCTGTTCCATTAACCCTTGGGTCTGCTTTTTTGCCAGTACCATGCTGATTTTATCACAGTACTTTATAGTATAATTTGAAGTCAGGGATTATGATGCCCCCTGTCTTGCCTTTGTCTCCCAGGAATGCTTTTGCTATTCTAGGTCCCTTTTGTCTCCAAATGAATTTTAGGAATGTTTTCTCTAGATCTGTGAGGTATGCTAATGGTATTTTGATTGGAATTGCATTAAATCTGTGTAACAGTTTTGGAAGTATGGCCATTTGCACAATGTTGGTTCTTCCTATCCATGGGCAAGGGACATCTTTCCATTTTCTGATATCCTCTTTGATTTCTTTTCAATGTATAGATCTTTTACTCCCTTTGTTAGATTGATTCCTAAGTATTTCACTTTTTGGATGCTATTGAGAAGGGTGTGGTTTCCCTGATTTGGAAAAAAATTTTGCCAACTGTCCCTCAGACAAAGGACTTCCATAAAGAACTGAAAAAAATCAGGTCCCCCAAATACACACTTCTCAGATGAAGAAATACAAATGGCAAATAAATATATGAAAAAGTGTTCAATATCATTGGTCATTTGAGAAATGCAAATTAAAACAACACTGAGATTCTATCTCACCCCAGAAAGAATGGCTACTACCAAGATATCAACCAATAACAAATGCTTGCAGGACTCCAGGGAAAAAGGAACTCTTCTCTACTGTTGGTGGGAATGTAGATTGGTACAGCCACTGTGGAAATCCATGTGAAAAGTCCTCAGAAAACTAGGGTTTGAGGTCCCATTCAACCCAGCTGTCTGTCTTCTGGGTCTTTTCCAAGAAGAATTAAAAACATCATACCACAGCAATATATGCACACCCATGTTTATAGCAGCACAATTTGTAATAGCTAAGTCTTGGAAATAATCCAAATACCCATCAACTGAGGAATGGATAAAAAAAGATGTGATATTTTTATAAAATGGAGTACTACTCAGCCATAAAGAAGGATAAACTCAAGTCTTTTATAGGTAAATAGATGCAACTAGAGACCATACTCATAAGTGAAATAAATTGGACTCACATGTGAAAATATCACATTGTCTCCCTAGTGTAAGAAACTGAAAGAGTAAATAAGATCTGAAATGTACAATAGATATTGTAAAAGAGGAAAAAACTGCTCAAAAGGAAAGAACAACTGGGACGGGCAAAAAGAAAAGAAGGAAGGAAAAAGAATATATATATTATATTATATATGCAACATATACAACATACTAAGATAATTATACTACTAATTTCTTTTAGTTCATTGAAAAGAACGACTTGTGCTTATATTGTTCGATCATTTTTGCGTGCCTATATCTTGTAATCTGGGCAACTACTTTGAAGATAACAATACACAATATATTAACCATTGTTAATTTCCTATTATCTTTATATAAAATTCTTTATTATTGTTTTTTCTCTTTAAAAATAAAAAATTGGGCCAGGGATATAGCTCAGTGGCATAAGCACCTTCTCTGCAAGCACAAGGTCCTGAGTTCAATTCCCAGTACCAAAAAAAAAAAAATCAAAATTGTAAAAAAAATAACAATTCCTTTCCCTCAGTGTGTGCATGTGTGTATGTGTGTGTTACACATGTATGTCCTTGAGGATGAAAGAAGAAAATATAGTAGGAGATGCATTCATGGAAAGATTCACTGCAGCCATATTTTTGAGACTAGGAAAACCCCTGTGACTTATTTTCACTCTAAACATGCCAAAGAAATGAGATTGCAAAGGAAGTAAGAGAATTGGGAAAATGCCATGCTTCTAGGTGTCTTGCACCTATCTGATTAAGCACACTCTTGAAAGAGGAAAGCTTGTTATTATCTATCAACATCTTTCTGGTGCACAGTGGGTCTGTCAATCTTACCCCTCCTAATTTGAAGCCCGGTGCACAGATCTGCCCTCACAGCGGTGACCTTTCTTTAAAAGGCAAGCCCGGCCTGACATCACTGACGTTTTGAATTCAACATTCAGAGCTTGAGAGGAATTTCGTTTTGAAGGAAAGAAAGTGTGTCAGCCCCAAAGTGACAGTCCCTGCTTGCTGCCAGGAAGGATACCGATTTTTATGATAATCTGTGGCAAAGGCAATTTCAGAGGAGAAAAATGATCTGTTGGGTGAAAGTACAATTTTTCTTCAAATCTTCTTCAAGGGGAGTCTGAAAACAAGCAATATATTCAAATGATTTGTGCTTCATTTTGTAAGTAAAGGAAACATGGCAAGGCTGATGGTCTCTAGGATATTCCTGTTTGACTGTTGGTTATAGAAAATGACCAGAATTCCTTGCATTCTGGTTGAAGCTCAGATCCAGTTCATTTGCATACTAACGTAAGTTTTGACACAGCAAGGATGGGCTGCTGAATCTCATTTTCAAGGTGATTTGATAGACATCATCCCTTGTAATTGTCCTACTGCCCATTGGAAGGGTTTTCATAATGGTATCACTGGGGAAGCTGTCGCCAGAGGCTGACGGTTTTCCCACGTTCACACAGGTAGGAAGATGCAGAGAGAAGGGCACAATGGCATCATCTGACCCAGGTGCAGCACTCTTTATCAAGATCGCTTTTGTAGGGATCATATTCTGCCTCCTTTGAAAAAAAGAGGGCGGAACAAAGACAATTCCCTCAGGGGTTCCTCACAATCTTGGAAAGTTTGTATTTGTGATTCACAGTGAGAAATCAATGCAGTCTTGTTTTTTAAAAAACCAATAAAAGGAACCCAAGACTGAGATGTGTGGTTATCATAGAGATGCCAGAGTGTCTGTCACTCAATCCCCATGCTGTGTTTTACTTGACCTCAGAACCAGCACCTTTGCCCACCTGGAAAACACTCATCCTTTCCACCTGAGCCCACCTCTTTCACACTCCTCTTTGCCAGTACGTTTCTTAAAGCATTTAATTTTTGCTGCCATATTTTTAAAAATATATTTATTCTATCATTTATGGAGAATTTACTCTGAAGTAAAAAACATGCCCTATTATTCTCTTACCATCATAAGCTCACAACCTTAAATATGCTAAATCATAACCTTGAATAAGTAATTGCAACTATACAGCATACTCTAAAAGGAGCAAAGACATTTAAAGTAAAAACTAATGATGTCAATTTTGCAATCAACCTTGTATAAGATATTCCTAAAAAGGTAGAAGTTCCAGATTTGTTGATCTTTATAATCGATGTAAATAGAAATTGTATTTATATTAATTAAAAGTAATCTCTAGGCATTGCCATAATGTTCAAGCACTTTTCATGTCTTGGTAACTTACTCCCTTTATCTGTATCTTTACAGTACATAGTTGGAGTGCTTTTGTTATTCTTCTCATCAGTGTAAAGGGAAACCTCTAAAGAAACTTTACAAAATACAATGTAAAAGAATAGGTTGCTTTTTCTCACCTTTAAATACAGTATATTTCATATTCTCCTTATATAGCTTCATGCTTTTTCAAATTTGTTCTGAAAAATTCCAATCCATGGTTAGTGCAAGAAAAAGACCCCATTTCTGTGAATCTATTTTTAGACTTAAGTGATCACTAATTAGGAATACTAATATAGTATGCACATAGAAATTATCCAGTGCAAACAAGCAACATTAATGATGACAAATATTCCATATGAAGAATATTATATTCAGATATTTATAAGTATTCATCCAGCAAAACTTGAAAAATGACACCATTTTTTAACAACATAAAGATGAACATTTTGTTTTAAGTGATATAAAATACATAGACCTTGACCAGTACTAATAACAGTCAGTAAATGTTATCTTGAAAACCACAAACTTGTCAGTTTAGGCCAGATATCCTATCCCTCAGAAGCCTACCTTCTTCCTACAATCATTTCAATCTAGCTGCCCTAATTCCTCTATTTACTAGTTTCCAGAAGTGAGAAGAAATCAGCAATTCTAGGCAGCATCTCTCTCCACCACCAATAACACCAGGACTCCCATTAGCATTTCCACCTTGTCCTCACTGTGTGTAAATAACTTTTCTTTAAGAGAGAAATACCATCACTAAGCTCTAAGTTCACTGCTGAGTGTTAAGGCAAACTACTGTTTGTCGATTGTGTGATGTGTCATAGTGGTTCATTATTCACAATGACTCAAGTACCCAAGTTCCTCAATTTACTTTGACAACTTAGAGTGGTTTTAAATTATCAATAAAGCCAGGTATGGTGGTACACAACTATAATCCCAGTACTAAGGAAGCTGAGGCAGGAGGATTGCTGCGAGTTCAAGGCCAACTTGGGCTACAAAGTGAATTCAAACCCAGTCTGAACTACACAGCAAGACTCTGTCTCAAAAATAAACCCAAATAAAATTATCAGTAACTTCAGCCCCACTGGTTCCAACATGTTTTCCACAATAAGAAGAAAGCAAAGATGTAAAATCTGGTGAATACTACATCCTGTGGATTAAGCAGTCAATAGGTTCGTCAGTGTACAAAGTCACACATTAATGTTATCCTCACATGTTGCAAGAAAAAATTTAAAGTTGGAATTATTGTCCTAAACAATGTTGATAGTGGGATAGTGCAAGTACTTTACAAACTGGAACAGTATATACTGCTATTCATAGCTATTTTGGGTCAGCATATATTATAGAGACAAGGCTCAGACATGACAAGCGTGCGTTTCCAAAGTATAGACAACTGATTGGGGTAGTTGTCCTGATCACAGTATCTATTACAACAAGTCCCTCTCCTCCATCTTCTGCTGCACCACTGGATTAGACCTACTTTTTGGTCCATTGATAGCAAGCCATTTAAACGTAGAATAAAATCCAAACATCCAGGCTAGAACTCATTTAAGTAAGACGCTCGAGCACAAACCTTAAAGGAGCACTCAAAATCCCAGCAATCAAAATAAATAATAGTTTAGTATAATATTTTTAAAACATCAATTGGCAAATTCAGACCCTGGACCAGTCACTCATTTTATAAATAAAGTTTTATTGAAACCAGTGCTGAGATTGTGGTAACATGAATGAGGAAGGGCCATGCAAGTGCAGAAGGGATGCCTGTCTTTATTTAAAGTCTTGTTATTTTGAACATCATAGTATTTTTATTTTATTTTGATATTTTGAAATATTACACTATATTAAAATCTTGATATTTTGAAGTATTTTTGGTCTGGTTTTTATATTTTGAAATATTGCATTATATCATTTTAAATATTGCATCATGTCACTAATCTGTATTCTGAGGGGTTTTTTGATGGCCACTTAAATTTTGTGTTGGGAAGCAAGTGTCCACCTCACCCTTGCACTGGTCCTACCAGCTGTGATTCAGACCTTATACTTCCCAGTGAATGTAAGTTGCTTTTATTGTCATAAAATGTAAATACTAGTCCAAGTCTTTTGAAGTGTTTCAGAAACTTAAGCTCAAGAAATATAAAGATGTTTTGTCCAGAAATACAGAAAGAAAGGCAACTCAGCTGTAACATTGAACCAGGTAAAGATTCAGCCTCTTATTTTCCCAACAGGTCTGATCTCACTTAGCAGTGAGTTCTCAGCCAGGCTCACAGATTAGTAACAGCAGGAGAGCCATTTTTAGACAAAACTGATAATGCTGTCATGGAACTGTTCCAGGAAGATTAAAGTTGAATAAGACATAATGCTTTTTGACTGCTTAAACATGTTGGGACCATAATTTTATTTTGTGACTTTTTGAACAGGGGGGAAAGGCTATCCTTATTACCCAGGTTATCAACTAAAAGAATTTATCTAATAAATTCGAGCTATTACACTAAAGCATGAAGGATCTTGGAAACTTGTTAACATTTTTAAGAGGACATATGGCCTAAGGTTTCATTAACAGAATAAATATTTGTAGGTTTTCCAAGTTAACGAGAAATGCTTTCTTTCTCTCAGTGCTTCCTACCTCTTCCCCCACCACCATGCCTTATGTTTTAAAGGTTGGTTCGCTTTCTCTGTGAGTAAAGTTGTGGATAAATGGATTCTGCAAGGCCTATAGGATATTGACGCTCATCTTAGTTAAACTCTTAGGTAGGACGAAATGTATCTCAGTTTTCCTATTTAAGATTCGAGTTATATTGCTAATATAAAGTGCTGTCATCATTACAAATGGAAATTGGCTATCCAGCTACTGCCAGTATGATCCAGATGTCCAAATAAGATTATTAAAAAGAAAGACATCTGGATGCATCCTTTGCACACATATCCCAAAGTATTTGCTTCGCTGTTTGGATGTAATTTCTGTCATCTGGGTAGGGAATGGCTGGAATGACTGGGGACTGATGTCAGGGTAGCTCAGGCTTATTCACGTATCTACTGGGAAGAGCTCAAATGGACCATCCTGATGAGTGCAAGCCTCCTCAAAGCCTAGCCTAATGACTGCCATTTTATCACTTCCATGGCATTCATTGGTCCAAGAAAGTCACAGGATCAGCCAAAATCAAAAAAAAAGAGAAATACGGTCTACCTTCCTTGCAGAGAGAGATACACCCAGGTGTCTTTTCTGCCAATAATCTTATCTGACACCTGGGTCATACTGGCAGTAGCTGGATAACCAATTTCCATTTGCAGGGGGCACTACAGTCACTCTTGCAAAGGGACACTGATACAGAGAGGAGGAAGACTGCAAACACTTTGCAAACAAACTACCACAATTAGTACAGTTGGAAAATCCACTCAATCCCCTATAATAGGGTAGCATTTTTTAACAAGGGTTGTATTGGGCAAGAGAAGGAATGAAGGGTTGTGGTTTTACTAACACTTGAAAATGCAAAATGGTGAACATTGATGAGAAAATGGAAAAATTGAAGTGATCACATTCCCAGCTTTCAGGGATGATAAAGTTTGATTTGCCCAGTTCTCCATTGTTTTATGAAACTAAAATTCTTGGTGAAAGCTTCTGAGAGATTAGAATTTATTCAAGAGACTTATTCCCATCTGGCTACCTGCCATCTCTGGGTGAAGAGAGCTAATTTCTCCAGTTGTAGATCTTATAATTTTACATCCTATATATGTTTATTGAGTGCCAATAGCGATCCAGAATTTTACATGTTATCTTATTTAATTTAATAATTAAATAACTCTGTAAGATAGCTGTCATCTACATTTTACATGTTTAATTTCTGAGACTTAACACCCTGTAGTAACTAGCTTGAGGCCACAGATCTTTGAATTGGTAAAACCAGGACCTTTTAAAATACTTATTATTCTGCAGTGCCATCCTATATCTTTCCCCTTTTTAATTATACCATGTTTGTCTTCACTACTTAAAGTTAGAAATACAACTGTCAAAATCAAACTAACTGAGAAATAATTGCTCTATTAAAAAAAACTTAAAAATAGAGATTCCCTTAGGTCCCCTACTACATTTAAATGCTTATTTGTGGATCTCCAAAATAGAGCTGGTAAAATGAAAAGTATTAAAATCATCTACCAAATGAATATCTACGGATGACAAAGACAAATTCCAATTACTAAAATTTGATTTCCCACAAAATTTAAGGAAGTGTGTATTAAATAAAAGGGATTCGTCTGGGGGAAAGAACCTCTCCTCATTCAACTAAGCACTCCCCAGTGGAGTGAGTCTGTGCACTCCCAGCGTGAACAGTTTCCTAACTCCACCTGCTCTGTAGCCTTAAATCTGCAGGGACAGAGAACACCAGCTCTGTGGCCACAGCCCTAAGTATAAAGTCCAACTTTCATAGCTACTACAGCTGTGGCTTTGGGCTGTTAGTGGGCCTTGCTGAGCCTCTCTTTCCCTAGCCATAAAATGGGTTGGATAATGCTTGGGAACTATAAATATTAATGACAGAATGCATTAAAATCAAGCTGTTCAAATACTAAGCGCTACTGACTTGTCTTCCACTGTACATTTTTCAACAAAAGCTAGTACAAAACAAAGCAAGCAAGCAAAATATCCCACAGTCCAAACTGCCTTCACACCTTTATTGTTCTTTTGCATTTGTATATCCACATCTATCCTCTTGTGGTGCATATTTATAAAGCAACAAAGTGTGATAGGAAGTGGCTTCAAAAGACACCCTGATTGCTGAGTATTTGATTGTCCATACCCATCCAGTTGCTTCATCAGTGTGAGCTTCACTTCCTTCTAACAGAGATACTAAGCTGATAATCATTCTCCTAAAGCTACCAGCCTTGGAAGAACCCCACAAGTGGTGTCTGGTATTTCTTTGAGACCGTGCCTTATTCTCTTTGGTATTTTCAAGAAAATGCACCCATTTTCAACATATCCAGTCATGTAGAAAAGAGGCTTTTAATACTTTACTCTCTATTTGGGTTTTTCCAGTTCCTCCTTGCGTGCTTTTTCAAGGTGAACATAGTCACAGATGTGAGTCAGCCTCAAGGCTACCAAAACCTCCAGAAGGGCAGCAATTTGAGCAGGGTGCCTGATGCCCCAGGTACACCTTTGGCACCCTGCCCAATCTGTGCCCATTAACCAGAGGTGGACCATCTGCATAGCATTTGGGGTTTTTCCTGAAAAGTGCTCTGGCCTCTGGATTTGCTTTAATCAATTAACATGCATCTGTTCTCCACAGGTCCAGTATATTTTTCACTGTAAAATGAGATCCTGTCCAAAGATGTCTGGTGTTACTATAACCTATCAAGGACTTTCAGTACTGACATCATGAGTATCATAAGCACTGAAGCTTGTCCCATGAGACCTACTACAAAACAAAGTTTTCAGAATGATCCTAAGAGGTTCTCAATGGTTAAAGCTGAGGCTTTAGAACCAGCAGTAATTAGAAATAAAGATTTTGTTACAAGATATTTCTGTGTCATCTTCCCCAATCCTCAACAGATCTCTAATTCCAACACTGAAAATAATGCTAAATATTTAGCCAAGAAGATGATGCTGACTATAACTGCTGATGCTTCCTGGCTCTATTTGACAGTAATTCCACTCGGGTTTCCAGAGCACATCTCTTCCATCTCTGTTGCTGTGAAGCTATGTCTGTGTTCAACTGCACATAATTTCCATTGTGCTGTTGACAGATAACAGATAAGCTACATGCTAGGAGACCACAGCTGCTGTATGGAACCAGAATTTTTATTTTAAGGCTAGACTTCCAACATCATCAGTCTATTACTACTTCACTAGCAAAAAAAAAAAGGAAAATTATCCTTACTTAATGACAGATCTCAATTTAATCTCATTTTTCTGTTTCATACTTTCTATGATTATATAAAGCACATCTTTATAAGATTAGGATTCATGACATTGAAAATAATAGTTTATTTTTTAAATCATGTACTTTTTATTCAAAGCAAGCCTCTAGATTTCCTTAAATGGTTCTATGAAGATTAGATGGGTTCTGTTTTCTAAATGAATTTTGCTATTCAGCATGAAAGGTAAATTCAGTGTCTTAGCATTTGCATTTGGGGAATTCAAAACCTTGGACTAGAGAAGTCTCATCTTTAAGAGCAGATGGTTTCACATTAGACTACCTGTATTTCAATTCCATTTGTATGACTTTGAGTAAGTTAATTAATCTCATAAAACCTTCCACCTTAAACCAGGCATGGTAAAGCGTGCCTGTAATCCCAGCGCTCCGGAGACTGAGGCAGGAGGATCATTGCAAGTTTGAAACCAGCCTGGGCTACAAAGTGAGTTCAAGGCCAGCCTGAACTGCATAGCAAGACCCTGTCTCAAAAAGACCAAAAAAGAAAAGAAAAAAAAGACCTTCCACCCTGAATCTTTAAGATGGATATAGAAGCAACTAATTTTGGACCATGACTAAAATAAGATTATGTATACCCTGAGCTGATCATTACATCTGTAAGTATACTGTGGCCCATAAGTATATACAATTACTAGGTCAATTAATAATAGAAATGTATTTAGAAAACAGGAAAGAAAGAATTTCTCAACAAACCAAAAGCTAAAGAGACTAAAACAGAAAAAAAAAAATCAGACCTTATACAAAAATTGACTCAAAATGGATCACAGTCTTAAATGTTAGAACGTAAAACTTGTAAAAAAAAAGTAGAGAAAACTTCAGAACCTATGACTAGGTTAAAGTTCCTAGAATTGCAAGCAAAATCTATCTATAAAAGGAAAAATTGATATACCTCATCAAAATCTAAAACTTTTGCTAAATGAATGACCATTGTTGAAGGATTAAATAACAAATTACAAGCAAGGAAAAGTATTTGCAAACTATATATCTGACAAAAGACTTGTATGTGGGATATGCAAGGAACTTGTAAAACATAACATAAAAAACAATATAATTAGAAAGTGGGCAAATAATATGCACAAACATTTTGCTGACAATCTACAAATGTCAAATAAGTGTATGAAAAGATGTTTAGCATCATAAACTATTAGATAAATGCACATTAATACCACAATGAAGCATCACTGCACCTATGAGAATGGCTAACATAAAAAGTAGTAATAATACCAAATGCTGGCAAGAGTTTTTAAAAACTTAATTATTTTCATTTGCTGGTGGAAATGTAAAATGGTGGAGCTACTCTGGAAAATAGTTTTACAGTTCCTTTTCAAACTAAAAATAAAATAAAAAATGAGCTAGGGATGTATCTCAGTGCAAAGGCCCTGTATTCAATCTTATGTGCCACAAAAAATAAATAAATAAATAAAGCAAAACTAAGGATTGTTTTATCATATGACCTAGTCACTTCACTCTTGGGCATAATCCCAGATAATTTATGTTTACACATGAATGCTCAGAACAACTTTATTGAAAATATCCCCAAACTGGAAACTATTTAAATGCCCTTCAATAGGTGGGTGATCAAACTATGTACATCCCTACCCTATAACACTACTAATAATAAAAAGCAATAAACTGTTGATATATACAGCATATTGGATGAACCTCTAGGAAATTACACTGAATAGCAAAAGCCAGTTTCAAAAGTATACGTGCTACACAGTTGCACTTATATGACATTCATGAGATAACTATAGAGATGGATAAGTTCTGGTGATCAGGAGTTAAGGATAAGGAAGAGTGAAAGGTGTGGACATAAAAAGAGAGCGCAAGGGAGCTGTGTGAACAGTGCAGCTTCTTTACAGTGGAGTTTACCTAAAGCTACGCATGTGGTTCATTGACAGGAGCTTTACACATTCTTCATGGACACAAGTGCATGTAGCTGGTGATACCTGAAGAGCTCCACAAATTGAATCAATTATAGAGAACACTTTCCCATCCTTATCATGGTCCAGGAAGGTTTATAATTGTAATCCCATGGAGAAATTGTTGAAATTCTAGTAAGATAATTCCAATTACCACTTCCAATGCAACCCATGGCGAGAATAAAGACACTAAGGCATATAAGTAGTTGTGGGGAGCCAAGGGGTCCTAAATCCAGCCAAGGTGGTGTTCATTGGAACAAAGGCCAAGACCCAGAGTCCAACCCAGGTTTTATTAATTCTCCATGAGGGGAGTGGCTCAGGGATGAGAGACAGTGAGAGTGGCGGGAAATGCGTGACTGCCTTCACTATCCTGAGCTGGGCTAGGTAGGAGGTTTGTGATCACCTCTGCCACATGCAGAGGGCAAGAAATGCAGAGACAGCAATGTGCATAACAACTGAGGCAGTAGCTAAAAATGTGGGGTTGGTGCTTCAGTTCTGATGTACAATCCTTTTTGCCCTGGGAAGTCATAGCCTCTTTCTCAAGTCTCGGTCCCAGCCAACAGCGTGGAGCACAGCTCTCCATCCCACCAGGCTCAGCCACGCATTCGGGGAGTCACTGGGTGGGGTAACACAGACCTGTCACTTTGCTTCAGAGATTACACATCAGCTCCTCAGTCAGCCCAATTTACATTTCTTAAAGCCAACTGAAAAGACAAAGAAATAGGCTACCCAGCTCTGTACGTATCAATACATGGACATAGGGCCAAGTTTATCCAAAATGGAGATAGTTGCTCTTCTTTTCAAGGAGAGTCAAGTACAGTCATCTCTGTGGTCCCCCATACCAATGTCAACTTTCTAATTTTGTGCTATGCAGTAGTTGTGTAAAACATTGTTGTGAGGGAGACTGGGCAAAGGTTGCACAAGATTCCCCTGTATATTTTTCAACTACATGTAAATCTACAATTATTTCAAAATTAAAGGTTTTTTATTGTTTTCTAATAACACCTTCCACCTAGGATTGTGAATGAGCATTTAACATCTTAAGTGTAGTTAGGGCTCAATAAAGGTCTGCAAGGAACTGTTGCTGTTGCTACTTAATTGGAAAAACATGTCTTAGAAGAGAGATTTAAGCTAGAAGATAGGCTCCATAACAGCAAGCATTTGGGCTGCTTGCTCGGCATGGTATTCCTGTACCTAGAACAGTATAGTACATCTGAGATGTTAAGTAAATGTGATGAAGAATGAGTTATTTTGAAGATGCCATGAAAAAAGATGTTTGGCAAAAGATGTGGAGCAAAGGGAATGATGTAGTGATATCCAAGTTAAGACACAAATAAAATATTTTAAATGGTGATTTAGCTAGACTGCCTATGAGAGCAAACGATGGGGAGCAGGTGAGCTGAGATGTTGAAATTAAGTTCGAACCTGAATATGACTCTCCTGAAAGTAACTATCCTCAAGTCAGATCCCTTGATTAGTCCTTACCCTGCACTGTGTTTTTCGAAGACACCCAAATGTACCCAAGATCTCTGTTTGCTGAGTATCAGTGAGGTCCCAGCACAATAGTAGGCAAAATATGAGATATAATAATATGTACTAATATAAGACACCTTTGCTTGAGAAGCTCACAATTCCAGCAAAGTGGATAAATGGGGGACACACATGTACACGCAATCAGAAATGTTGTGAAATGCTGATCCCAACTGAAACAGAAGCTCAAAGAAAAGTTTAGTGCCTTTGCACTTCCACAAATACAAAAAAATAGGTGGCCCCATCAAAGTACACATCTGTGTTACCTGGGTGAAAAATGATTAAAGAAGCAGTGACTCATATTTACTTTCGAAAGCCAAAAGGAAATCAACACAGGTTAGTGTTCAGTGGAGCAGAAGCTATTTGCCTCTAGCTTCATAATAGATGAGCATATGGGAGCATTAAAAAAAAACAAGATCTGGTTTCATTTATTTATTGAGCATCTACCACCACTATGGTAGGTACTGTGGAATAATGTAAAATGAAACAGGCATGGTCTGGGCCCTCAGAATGTTGCTCAGTAGTAGAAAGGAGAGGAAATAAATAATGCAGAAGAGTGAGCTGAGGAAGAAATGGAAGAATGCAGCGTGTGAGTGAAATACAGAAGTAGCCAGCAACGTTTGAAATGAATGTGGCCCTGTCCCACTTTTACAAATCATCTCTGTGATAGGAATGATTTCAGCTTCCTCTCAGCCTTACCTGGGGAGAGAAAAGCATGCCAAGGAGTGGAATCAATTAATACCAGTCAATACATGTTCAACAGAAAATCTCCTATATTTGATATTTGTGCTTTTTTTGTTTCTTCAAGTTTACTTATGTTTGCATTTATATTATTAAATATTTAAATTGAAATACAAGATATTTATTTGCTTCCTGGAAACTAGTAATCAGAAGAACACTAAATTCTAAAACTAAATTCAGCAAATCTGGCCTCTTTTCTGCATGTATGGA
Source organism: Dasyprocta punctata (assembly GCA_004363535.1). NCBI lineage: Eukaryota > Metazoa > Chordata > Mammalia > Rodentia > Dasyproctidae > Dasyprocta > Dasyprocta punctata. Next base: position 5,594 of record RJWM01003297.1, on the reverse strand, counting down.
TATTGTGTCAGGGTCATATAGGCACTGATATGGTGCAGATAAAATTTCTAGAATTAGAAGTTAGAATATGAAGAATCAATATATATATTAATGAAGTTACAATTTTATATCTAGAAGACCATAAATATGAAAATTTATACACTTTTTCAAAATCACTGCATTGCATTATATTCAACTTATAGTCTTCTCTTCTCTTTTGATCTCAGGGTTTCTTTTTTTTTATCTCAAGTCTGTGAAAGTTTTTAAAGAAAAATTAGCAAGAAATTGAGATATCATCAAGAATGAAATCACGCAAATTTTATCAGTTTCAAGTAACACTTCAAATATGTAGTTCTCTTTGTTTATTGAATTTTACTAAATATTGAGTTTATAATTGTTTAGCCATAGTCATGTTCTTTATATTTTTAGTAGCCTTTGTTAGTCTTTCTCCAGACAGGTATGCATGCTAAGTCCAGGATCAATAATTATAAAATATTATTACTAAAGTGATGATTAGACCACAGTTAACTCACTTAAATGTACTCTTAAATATAACACTTAATTTTAAGGGGTCTAACTATTACCTACAATTTCTGTCTAGTTAGTTTTACGATATTAGTATTCTGGAATATGATATCCATAAGAACAAAGATTTCAATTGAGTTGATCACACTTGAGTCCTTAGAATCTAGAAGAATGCCTGGCATATTATCAAATAAGTATTGTCAAATGAATGGACTTTCTTTACTCAAAACACTTGCTGAACAGAGTCACAATTGAATACAGGGGGTGATTATTTAATTATTTTAAGGTAGTAGTGCCTTGATACAAAGAAACAGCAATGACAAAGTGTCAGAAATTAATTTAAGACTGAAATAAACTATATATAGTGGAATCTCATGGCCACAGAGGTAAATGAGGCTGCCAGGGGCCCCATTGTTACCATCTACTGCTGAGCTATCAACTCATATGCCAACTTCATATGAGTAATTTGAGTCAACTTCATATATGGAGAAACTAACTTGCAGTGTTACTGGAATCTGTGCCTTTGTAAAGTCAAAACGAGTTCTTCCATGAGCTTCAAAGAACAGAAATAACAGTAAGGAATCCCAACAATTATAGATGAGTCTAAATAATAATGCTGGAAGAGACAAAAGACAAGAACAAAATTTCTACACTCTCTACTCTCCAGATCTAGCTTTTTGTACCAAATGAACACAAATAAAATCTGTCATTCTAAATTCACAACAATTAATTGGCAACTATCTTCTGGCTTCCATTGGAATTCAAAGCTTATAAATGGTTCTTAATTTTTTTACTGCACTTGGAGTCATATTGCCTCCAACCACCCTACAGGTCACTACATGGGAAATTCCACTTTTTTCCTCCAACTCTAAGGGAAGCTGTCTAAGTTTAGACCACAGCTATGCTGGTCATGTGGGCTTGGACAAATTGCCCACCCTCTATGAGCTTCTGGGTCTTCGTGTATTAAAGGGAGCAGATATAGTTGTGATACCTATTATTGTGAGGATTCAGTGAGATAGTATACATTGAATTTTCTGTAAATATCACCTGTTATTACTGGAATAATATTCCTAATCAAAAGAAATTTGTGTGACCAATGCCAGAACATACTAACAGATTGTTTCTGATTGGAATATCAAACTTGTTCATTAGCAATTGTGAGAGGATTGCCCAACAATACAATAAAATATATTAGCAACATCTGGATTTTCCATGGGAAGTCAAGAGATGGCAGTGCTAGATGGGTTGTTAATTCCTAAATTGAACGAATTAACACTGGTGCTTAATAGCCTGAATACAGAAGCAGCCTTAGGCCCTTCCTGCCTCTCTCTCTGTCTCCATTTACAAAATGGGGATTGGTGTCTTCTATGTACCTATTTAATAAGTAAGATTAAATAGTACTTCAAGAAATGGACTTAAATAATCACCATGATTATTAATTTAGCCAGTGAAATGAACAGCTGTGGAGCTTGGGCTACTGACACAGAAGCACACATTTCCTGTCTGCCTGAATAGCCTGACTCACCCATGGTTGCATTCTAAGTAGTCACAGTCAGGGACCACAAAGGGCACAGAGGTGAATCCTGTCCTTGTGAATCTTACAACTTCCAGTATTTGGGAGGCTGTCTGGAGGAGCTGGGTGTGGAATACACCCAATATAACTTACTAATTCTGTAAGAGGCATTTCAAGAACTCCTATTTAAAGATTTGTGGAATACACAAGATGTTAGTTTGAAATGCAATAAGAAAATATTAGGACTTCTATTTTTATCTTCTACTGTATTTATTTGTATCTTAAAAAAGAGGAGTGAAATTAGTCCATGTTTACTTAATGGTTGATAGTAGCACATAAATCGGATAGATAATAGAGGCTAGATAGAATGCAGAGATAAATGGATGATGAATGATGATGATGATAGATAGATAGATAGATAGATAGATAGACAGGCAGACAGAAAGAAATATGGATTCACAGGATAAGGTTACTTGTTCCAAGTGATAGCAGTATATGACCCATAAAGTTTGGAGACACTGGTTATACACAATTGTGTAGGTTTGATTTTTCAGTGATGTACAAGTGTATATCCTCACATTTCCCTCCACTCTTGTCTTATTGAATATTTCTAAATTGTGCTCCCTAGCAATCTTAGCCTGAGTTCCAAAGGATCCCTCATCTCATCTGCTGTGAACACCTGCCCTTTCCTGGGGTAAACTTTTGCCAAGTTGTGAAAGTGCCTTATTCCACTCATTATCCAAGTCATGAATTTCAGCAGAAACCCAGTGCTCCCAGGAGCTCACACAGGGCATGTTCACAGTCTCACAATCATCCTTATGACAACCTGGATTCCTGCATGCTAAAGCCTCTAATCCAGACTATGCCCAAAGAAAGAAAATTGCTGCAGCAGACTCTAAACTCATGACTGACCGGCAGTCTTTCTGATCCAGATATGACCTTTATTTATCCACAACCAACATCACACTAAGTGAAAGTGTTAGCTAGAAACCCCATAATTTCAGAGTTGGGGCAGGAATTGGGTTGGGGTTTTTTCTGTTTTTTGTTTGTTTGTTTGTTTGTTTTTTGGTTTGGTTTGGTTTGGTTTGGTTTGGTTCAGGTGTGAGTTCTGCCTTCTCTGAATCTCCACCTCCAGAGAACCTCCTGATCAAGCCCACTAAGGCAAATGAGACGTGACATGCTGTCCTATCCTGCGCATCCTGTAGCCTTCAGACAGTGCTGACTCATGGGCCTGGGGCATAGTCAGAAGCCAAGTTAAGGAAACAGAATCTGTTGTGTCATGTCCTCTTGCCACAGCTGCCAACCTAGAGTATGTCCAGCTGACCATGCTCCAGGTTTCCACCCACACCACTCCTCACCATCCTCATGAAGAACTCTCTGTGCTTCCTGGAGGCCATTGTGCTCCCAAACTCAGGGTGTGGTCTGAACCTACTTTCATCGTGTAATCTACCATCGTTTTTCCTTGTGGCTCCTGATATTGATAATGATGATAATAGAGCTAATACATAGTATCATGGACCAGATGTTGGTATAAACAGTTGGCATGCATGATCTCATTTAAGTCTCTTAACAGTGCTCTGAAATAGATACTATTTTACCCCATATTTTAAAGATGAGGAAACTAAAGCATGTAGCAATTAATTTGCTCAAGATCACACAGCCAAGAAGTAACCACAAAAACAAGAAAACAAACCCACTCAGTCTGGCCCTGAGTTTCATGTGATACTTCTCATCCTACTTTATTTTTTCTCTTATATGACTGTTCATTCAGTTTACTAGTCCAGGAAATTTCTCTTTCACTCCTTCCATTTTGGGTGCATCTGCTGTCTACTGTCCCAAATGTTTTATGATCATGGAGATTATTCAAAGATCAAAAGGCTTTACGTGTCATGTACATGTACCAATTCCCTACAGTGAATGCAATCATTATGTACTGCAAACATGTACTAATAAAAGTCCAAAAAATGCACATAAAAATGAAAGTTTGGTTATTTCTACCCTTTCTCTCCATCTTGCTATCTCATTAAAACAAGATTTTGAAATGGCTACCCCTGCATCCTGGGTGGACCATTCCAACATATTATTAATCATTGAGACTCCTGCTTTTCTAAAGGACTGGGATTGTAGAATAATTACCTAGCAACCAGTGGCAATTTGAAATTTTTTCTTAGTATTTTTTTTAGGAATGTACTTAATCTCACTTTCCTTTGTGTTTTAGGAAATATGCTAAAATACTGTAATAGAAAGGAAAAGAAGATGAGTTGCTAAGAGGTGGCACAGGTTTTATTCCTTTTAGACTTTATGTTGGAGGCTTTGCATCTTTTATCATATATTACCTATAGGTTTTGTGCTATAGCCATATTTAATCTGGAGTAACATTTTGAATGTTTTTATTTATTACATATAAATATTTTGAAAGAAAAAGGAAATGTTACTTCACATTTCCATGTTAACTTTTAAATGAAAACAACCAATCAAATTGTCTATCATCCAACTTTCCTAAATTCTAAGGCATTAAAATTAATGTCAATTAGCCAGCTGTCGTGGTGCACACCTGTAATTCCAGCACTGAGGAGGCTGCGGCAAGAGGACCTCTGTGAGTTTGAGGCCTGCCTGGGCTACAAAAATGAGTTCAAGGCCAATCTGCACTACATGGAAAGATTCTGTCTCAAAGAAAAAAACAAAAGTAAAACTAATGCCAATTAAACATTGGATTAATAATTTTAATCACAGTCCTATTTGTTTTGGATCATGTTTATGACAAAATAATACTTTTAGTTTCATCTTCATAGATTTTGTTGTTCTTCTGGAACGTAGGCATAGTTCATTTAAGGTCATTTCTCAAGACTTGGTAGAAGGTTATGATGAAAGAAGTTAGTGTTTTTTGCTGAACTTTTCTAACAAAGTGCTTGTCTTTCCTCTGTATCTGATGCCAAATCAGTGGCCAGGAAAACCACCTTCTATTTTCACACTTGCTTTTTGGTGTATGAAATCTCCATGGTGATGCATTCGATGTGTGACTTGTAGATATCACTTACTATGCAGAGAGAACTGCAGGTGTGCTAGTGCCTTCATACTGAGTGACCCTGAGGTTTCTCGACTCTGTGACATTTGACTAATTTTAATGTATAGAGGACTGGGAATGAGATCCTGTATGTTTGGTAAAGCTCTCTAAAAAGTTACACTAAAACTACAGTTTAGATTCAGCAAAATCGTTTTTCAACCAGTGGCTTTCCTGGATTAAAGGAAAAGGGGCAAAGGATTTGAGGATGATTTATATCACTAAAAATTGCTCCCAGATGGTTTATATTTTTATCCAGGGGGAAAAAATGGAGCACTTTCAAAACAATTGTCAGATAAGTAGCAGAATTCCCATGTAGAACTGGAATTTCCACCAGGAAGGACAACAGATATTATTGGCATCATTCCAGGTGCTCAATTTAAGCAGAATCATCACATAACTGACTTGGGGTATTCGGGGAGGGAGCTGGTCTAAACTGAATAAAGAGTGAATTACAGAATACTTTCTTGCAAGTGAAAGGTATGCTATGTACATCCTGACCAGATAGAAGCCCTG